>JARFOD010121107.1:0-14515 GCA_031763545.1 Mopalia muscosa | reverse complement strand
TATTTCACTTATATGACGACAGACACAAATACAGAACATCACAAACAAATCTGCTTCCTGTTACCCTTTAGCTCTGCGAACACTAGTGTAACAGAAAGCAAACTCTTTTCTCGCCTCTTACGATCGACCGAGGAAGCCAAGGGAGTATTCTGCAGGGTCATGGCCCACCCGCTCCCTTAGGGGGCTGTGGAGATATTTTAAATATGTGTGTGCAAACTTGCTAAGGTTCGTATTAAGTCAGTCATAGTAAAGGACATATGTTTTACAATCAAGCAATGCCAAATGATTGCTTGAATGATTGGTTGGCGTTTTATGCCACATCCAGCAGTATTTTAGCTGCGCTATGGTGGGATTATATAGTAAAACTCGTTTATCCAAGAATATTAATTTAAAAATAAATTTCAATCAGACTGTACTTGTGGCCGTAAACGAAAAAATTAAGCCAAACATGATGTAAAAGACACAAAAATTATTCATGACGTACATTAGTTAAAAATAAAAATAAAATTTTTTTCATGTTTTTTGTTTTCGTTTTTTGATATGTCAATAATTAAATATGTCATTTTGTTTAGTGTATTTGTTGATTAAGGTGTAGCGCTGTGTGTGTGGTTATACCACCCATATGACATAGTACCAGTAAATTCATGCAGGGAACCAAGCCAGGCCATGGCAATTGTACACTGAGTGTTTCCCCCTAGTTTGAAAACAGTAGGCCAACCTGAAGCTTCACCAATTCAACCATTTTGGAATTAATACCGAACACTACAATATCCATCACATCTGTTTTTTATACAAGTAAAACTAGAGTATAGCTGTTCAATTCTATCAAATTTGAATGATTATGATAACTTTATTGACCACACTAATAGATGGTTTTCGTGCTGTACATACTATGATAATACACAGGGGAGTGTGATTTATTTGTAACTCCACTGGTCGAAAGAAGCGTTGTCGCCAGCGAATACCTTCTGCAAAGACGACTATGTCTGTAGATATCTTAGTTTTCATAGATATTCATTTCAGATATAAGCTACAATATATATAATTTATTATAATTAAATATAATATTAAACAAACAGGACCAAACATGGGAAATGATACATAGTGCAGTGCTCATTGGAGCCACTTATATGTCTTATTTTAGTGAAATAAGTTTACTTGATCATAAAACAGCAAAATCCAGGCGGCTTTGTATTATTGAAAATATTTTTTTATATTTTTTATTGCGGTTTGTTACTATATGAATAATCTAATGTAACAAAGAATATTAATACATTTTTATGCAAAATTTACTGCATTGTTCTGATGTTGTAATATAGCCTCTTCGGACGAAGACATTATAATGTACAGTTGATTTGGTCGGATACAGCCAGCAAATGCCCAGACTCGCAGGAATAGCACATTCGACTGGACGTTGCCGTTAAGCACATTTAAACCTATGTCTAGAATTTTGTTCGATTGATCCATTTGTTCCCATTTTATCTGTCATATGTTCAAAAATCATAGACAGGGGCTTACCGTGCTTATCGAAAACGTGCAGTCAAATGCGAATAATGATTCAAGGGACGTTAGCATGTTTGTAAATTGTTTTATATAAGCTAAGACACCATGCTTGGATTTAAATTGTACAGAGATAGGGATACCATGCGGACGATAATACCGAGCTGTTTGAACCGAACACATTATCTCCGCAAGTAGCCAAGTTTAAAATGAAGAACACACAGGTTATTATTCCGTGACAGCTGGGGCTGAATATATCCACATTTGTCTGCAACAAAACAGTTAGAAAGCCATGAGTAAACTTTGCTCGGGGTGATATTTTTGATATCTTGTCAGGCCAGTTTCATGATCCAACCTTTAAATAGGACTGTCTTGATAAAGAAATGTTGTCACACACTTATATTCATGTATAAGCCTATTTATCTACATAACGATGTAAACTGTAAAAAAATACTGCTGTATTTTTTCACAAAAAAGTGCTGGCAATTATGTAACCACCACTTTACGTTGTAGATTTACAGTGAAGCTGCGGATGTTAAATTACATTAAATTATTCCGTAAACACACGCTGATCGGTTGTTTATTTACAGTGAATATCAACTTGGTAAGCTATGAGTGTAGATCTAAATTTACAATCAGGGATCGATTAAATATTAAGATGGTCGTGAAATGCTGTTGGCATGGGCAAAATTGGTTGCCTTGACGATACAAGTGTTTGTTTAAATTTAACTCCTGACCATGGGGATGCAGCCTTCTAAAAGCTCCTTCTAGGAGTGTTAACCCAAAACAGGTACATTAAATTCACCGCCGGGTCAACTCATACATTTCACAATAGATTAACTATACCTTCTGGTGTATTGCTATAAAGAGTGTCAACTCTAAAATATATATCTACAAAATAAAATAAACGTATTTAATGCATGGGAGTTATGGATTCGTCGATCTTATACTGTTGTGTTTAAAGGAACGGTTGTTGAAATTGTGTAACGTCCTGTTCTCCGTCAACTGTAAAAAAAAAATCCATCTATAGTCTATATAGCCTTTGTTTTCTTTCTATATTTTCGGAAAAATCCTAGGGGCTCAGCAAAACAGTTTACAGAGCATGTGTGAATTAGTCAATCGTCTGCAGCTGTAACGTAGTTCATTGGATGTTGATGCTGCTTTAAAGCTGTCATTTACAATGCAAACCTACAATATAATCCTGATAATTTACAATGAAAAGAACATAACATCACATCATATACAACAATTGTACACAGTTCATCAAGTATTCTATTCTATCCTATTCTATTCGGAGAAAATGTACAGTAGTTAGTTATAAATCTACAAAGGCAATCCCTTTGAATACTTTACAGCAAATATGGATGTATTACTTTACACCGGTTATTATTGTAATTGTCGAAAACTAATTTAACTTACACTCACGGCTGTAATTCAACACCAGGATAGTCAACATATACCATAAGTAAATGCTAATTTACCTGAAAATCAGACGTATTTATTTTACAGCACAATTAAATGTTCCAATTTACACAATTTATCATTGTAAAGCAACAATTATTTGTTTGTAGTGTAGAGAAGCAAAACAACTGTTATAAGAAAATAAAAAAGTGTCAGGTGTTTATAATATCTCTTCAGGGGGGATCTTTTTCAAGACCTGCTCAATCACGGGATAGCAACATAGAGCAGGGTGGCATGCCGTAACCGTACACGAATAAACAAGACATCACTTCAATTTCACAAACTGATGTTAAGACAGAACAAATGTAAATATGAAGAGCTAAAAAAATATTGACACTGATGCGGTAGCCATAGAACGGACGGACATCATTAGGAACTCTTTAAGTGGATTACTTTTCTCGAAAAAATATATTTATGTAAACCTTGGGTGCTTTGGTTGACTTTCTACTCAGTTAAATTACCACGAAGCAGAACCCTGTACAATCGTTTCGTCTCCATAGCCCTGAATTGAAGCGGCTAATAGGAATGGGACATATATTATATTGCTATGTACGAGTGTTCACCAGTGACTTTCAAAGATGCCTAGTTATGGGGCTTAATCGGATGCTTCTCATCTATCAGCCGTATTTGTCGGCTTCAGCCTTTCCTTTTCTGTCCATACTTAACAAAGTAATGGAACATCAAAGTATGACGACCGTCTTGTAGACAATGGTTCAGACAATAACGTCCTTGAGCAAAGATATCTACTCAACTAGCAGTATGACTTCCGTTTGATATCTTTTCAGATTTACCTCTGAGCTGATGTTGATGAAAGTTCGATACGAATCTGCTTATCATTATTTGGTTCTAGGTTTGAAAGCTGCTGCGGCTTTGTAACGATTTTGATATATATGAATAGTTAATTTTATATCTGGGGCCACACGCCATGCAGATTTTACATAAAAACCATCAATAACAATGAAATATTTACGGCATTTATTTAATAGGTATTTGATACCCTTACTCAAATAAAAATTAAGATTATAGTGTACATGTAATTTGAATAAATCATATAATATAATTTTCGGGATTATTTCTTTTACAGGTAATACCTGGTCTGTACATTATTGACTATCTCTAACAAACTTTGATTTGTTTGTTTGATTGGGGGTTAACGTCGTACTCAAGGGTATTTCACTTGAAGCATGTGTATAGAATGCCTCATCGAATGCACCTATCTACATTAATATAGTAGATAGCATTGGGCAGTAAAGAACCTGTTCTAGCATAAGAAATGAATCCATTTCAAACTCACAAAGTAGTTGGACAGACAGGGATGTTATTACTAACCATGTGTAAAGTCTGACACTAGCCCTTGATACCTCGGCTTTTCTGATTTACGTGACTCAAACTAAACACGAAACTGGCACTTCACACGGCAAATTGGCTGATAGGAGGCTCGCTTTAGTGTTCGGATGTCTCTTGGGTGAGAATCGGCATGACATGCCATTACTACATGCAGAAGTGTTGTAATTGAATTAATGACAATACCTATTGGAAGTAACGGTAGTAAACAATTCTGGGCTGTACAACCACTGACACCTTGTCAAATAACATGCGGCTAAGTCTTCTACACCTTAATCTTATTCCGTGCTTCAGCATACAAATAATAAATATCAGACTTGTGAAACAGGAAAATCCACTCACAAATATTTATCAAAAGATTGGATATCAATACATTACAACTCTTTTGGAGCCTAATTGATTGGATTTAATCAGGTCATGCTGTAACATACAGCATAACAGAATGGTCTTTATTACACACTTTATATCAATTTTAAGAATCGGTCTTACATACACAAGCATCTATCAAACATTACCGATTTATAACATAATACGTGTTAGTTTGAAAAGCAAGTTCATTTAAAGTAGAGTTACACACCAGCTGAACAGTTCACCATATATATGATTTTATGTTGCGCAATCCATTGAAAATGTGGCCTGTCGAACTGACAGATATCCTGATGTTCTACATTTTGGAATGTCGTTTTCTGGCGAAAATTTAGGTTCCTGCAATTTGTCGAACTAATAAGTCTATTACAAATATATTACAAGAGCTCAAGTGAGTCGCAATATACGCCCGAAGAAATTTTGTCACATGGAATTTTAAAATCGGGTTTGAATAGAATCCACCAGATGACAGCATGTATAGACGAAAAGTACACCAAACAAAATCCTAAACGGCATCTTAATATTCGGAATATCTTAACTCTGTCTTGTCAAATGGAAGACTCGTACAAACTAAGTTCAATTCGAATCCCACAACAAGTTGTGAAATTAACATACACACCCACAATTTAGTCTTTACCACCGGGTAGCGCCACCTGTAGTCCAACATATGCCAAAACTAATTCCAAGTGACGTCTTGTCACATGGAACAATCAAACTTAGTTAGATCGTGGAATTAAAATCTAACTAAGTTAACAACAGAAACCCAATTTAGACTTTGCCACCAGGTGGCACCACTTGTAAGTTAACACATGCTAAAATCAATCCCAAGTGACGTCTTGTCCCATGGAACACTAATACTAAGATTGATTTGAATTGCACAATAAGTTTTCAAATTAATATACAGATCTGAATTTCAGACTTTGCCCCCAGGTGGCGCCACCTGTAGTCTGAAATATGCCACAACTTATCCCAAGCCCTGTCTTGTCACATGGGACAATCATATAAAGTTTGATTTGAATTAAACAAGAAGTTTAAATGTAAACATACAGAAACCAAATTAGACTTTGCCACCAGGTGGCGCCAGCTGTATATCAACGTTCGCCAAAATCAATCCCAAGTGACGCCTCGCTACATGGAACACTCATACTAAGTTAGATTCGAATTCCATACTTAGAAGTTTCCAAATAAACATACAGAAACAAATTAATACTTTGCCACCAGGTGGCGCAACCTGTAATCCGACATATGCCAAAACTTATCCCAAGCGACGTCTTGTCACATGGAACAATCACACTTAGTTTGATTTGAATTCTACAAGACGGACAACCCCATAACATAATACGTATAGTTATCAGTCCAATGTTTTTATTCCCTGAATGCCTTTTCTCTAATTTATCATTTACCAGTCTCTTTCATAACGCAACAACGTATAACAAATGTTTAATGGTGTTGTACTGCGCGGACAGACACATCCAACAAGCTTGAACATGGTGAAGGTTCGGTCTTATTGTACAAAATAAGTTTATTCGTGTAGACGTGCTAATAAGTGTCGATGCCGTTTGTCACATCATGTCACGGGCAAATGTAATATAATCAGTCAATCGTATTCTCCCAAGACTTCAAATAGTGGACGAGATTAAGACAACTCTCGTTTGCTATGCCAGGCCATCGATGATTCATTTCTACCAATAAACAAGCGCAAAACAAGATGGCCCAGGTGTAACTTAGACTCAATGTCTCGACGTAGGAAGTTGAATTGATTATAATCTTAAAATGATAATCAGTCTGCTGTTTTAAATTCGATCAACCTGATTAAAAACTGCTTACGAATTTATTGACACTCCTATTCTTGTCTTCTGGACATCCATTCGTGATAGCAGGCTGGTCGGAAAAACCTTATTTTATCCTTTAGTTGACCATGGTCCGACGAAGCGTTTCCCAGTTTGATAATATCATATGCAAAAAGCATCTATTTGGTTGATTACTTGTAACCTGTGGCTACCCGATTTACATGTCATTTGATGGCATTAACGTGAAACAGACCAATTTTTTAATTCGTTTCGCTTCGCTTTTATTATCACAGAAAAATTCGAGTACAAGGGTACAGTAAAAATGCAACAACAAAAAAAAAACAACTAAATTTTAAGACAATTTTCGTGTTTTTTTTTCTCATAAAAGTGAGATACACCTGAGTACGACGTTAAACCTAACCAAACAAACACACTCTGTTTCAGACAATACTGCTCGATAAGACTGGACACGTGTACCATTGAACTTGGAAAAGAGTTGCAGCTTTTCAGTCGAAACAGGTGAAAATGTTTTAGGATTGCTGGTGTGTTCAGAAAGATGTCACGATTCGTTTGTTTGTTTAATTGGGGTTTAACGTCGTACTTAATGATATTTCCCATCCCCCACCACCACTGACAACAAACATCAGAAAGGACAATAGCTCACTTTACACAATGGAACTCCATGTGAATCTTGCCGTTATACAGGACGTGAACTACAAAAATACCATGACGAAGACAAAATTATGTTTTCAAACTGAATAAATGCAAAGATGAAAACGTATCCATTAACTGTGTTTATTCAATCAGTAAAAAAAATAATGCAATACAATATGTTTAATGTCATTATTTATTTATTTATTCAATAGCGGTCGTGGTTGAATAGTTAATGTTTTGTGTACTTCACACTTAATGTACTGGTTTAAAAAATACAGTTATACGCTGTAATCCCAACCGGTGAACCGGTGCTTTCGACATTTAGGTCACATGAAATTCAGTTGGATTTTGTAACGTTAAGGTAAGGACATGGCGACATGCAATCCACTGAAACAGAGGACAACGGGACCCAGTCGTCACGAATATGTCCACATTTAACAAAACGCTTGCAATTCACTGCAACTGAACATCACAGAATGTGTTAGGAACAGGTCGAATGCGATCAAGTGAAACTGTGAATAATTTCACATGCTCATTTTACAGCTATAATATTGTCGCATGGTTAATGCTTATTTTTTTGACACGGTCAGAAAAATACTATATTTACACAAATAGAATGTTGTTTTATTCAACAACGCCTGACAGTTAAGTGACGCTATTTGATGACAACTTGTTTGTCCTACAAAACACGCAAAAGGTACCTTAGTCAGAGGTCGATTATTCGTTTTTTTATGTATATTTGTTCCATTCAAGATGAGCCATTTTAGCGACCATGCGGTTCATCATGTGATGTATTTTGTTTGGTTCAATCGCAGCCAGTTGCAGAAAATAGAACATGTTCAGCTCACTTCAATTAGTTGTACCCAGTCGCAAGAGCGAAAATGCGAAAATGCGGACTGAAATTGGGTGAATTTAGTCGAAGTGAGATGCTGGTAGTTGAGTTGAGATGGATCCAAAGGCGACATGTTCTTAGCTTTATAGAGTATAAAAATCATTAGTTACACACTGACCACAGACCACATGCACCATAGAGATTAAGCAGTGACACGCATTATCTGTATTGTTGAAAGTGTAATAGACACATACTCAACCGGTAATATGATCTGTATCCATAAATCACATTTAACGCGGATATCAGTATGATAGACATACGTGTATTTCCTTTGCCTCTGGCGCAGCGAAATGACGAAGTTATTAATATTGTTGGACGTAATCACCCAAAGGCAGGAGCAACCCAGCCAGTGGCTATAGGGACATTCTATAAACATTCATTGATTGGAACAAGTTATCATATCATTGGAAAACATAATTAAAGAATAAAAACAAAACGAGATAAACAGAAACCTCTCCACTTATAATAACTATTCTTAAAACCCCATGTATTCGCTACTGTTACAAATACGACACTACATACCTAGAAACGTCTCTAAATCCTGGTTATCTGGTATTGTACAAATAAAGGAAGCACTACAGACCCCGGAAATCACATAATAATAAATCTGCTCAGCTGTATGTGTCAATTATTTATTTCTATCCGTGTGTCAAGATTAGCCACAATATCTTTACTCAGTAATATTTTGTTTGAAATAGAAGCTGGATTAAGAAAGGATAAATCTATCTTTGGCTGCATGTTGAACTTAACTTCTAATGTAGCGATACCGACTTCAATACAATTGCTGGAATCGTCATCGAGTGCAATATAAAAGTTCTTCAAGTGGCATTTAGAAGTTTGAATAACATACAATTTATAAGGTATTCAACGGAATAACAACTTCTTGGTTAATTGGTCGACATAAGAATCTTAATTTAGTTTTTATTTACAAGTGAACAATACAAATCAGAATCATCAGTTACTGGATTAAGTTATATAACCTAACAAAACTGCTCAGCTGAGTTATTTCCTGTACTATCTCTCGTACATTGATACAAAGTTTAAAATGAAGTAAGGCAGGTTATATTTTCACAGGGTGTCTTTCACTTTATGAAACCTCTATAAAATATCTGTGGAAAGCATAGATCACAAAGCCGAAATTTACAATAATATGAATGGTAAAATAATTACCAAAGAAAAATTTATAAAGAAAATTTCGAACTAGTCTTATTAGAACATCGAACCATGCTGTACCAATTGAAACAGGCTGATATAGCAATATACCGGATTTGAAAGATTTTGTAATTATAGTGCTGTAGATGAATACAATTATATTTTCGCATGTTTTAATGAACAATGTGAACGAAAAAAAACAGTCATTGTTTTTTTTCTCAAACCAGTCCATATTTCGTTTTAAAAGGACACAAAAGAAATAAACAAAAAACCCATAAGCAGCTAGTATCTTTCCGTGTGTTATATAGATACTTTCTATCTATATAATTTTGAATAAATGAAAAAAGAACAATTTGCTTGCATCCATGTATTATAGTCATTAGCTTGAAAATTGAGCTAGAATCTGCTCGGAAACGCTGCTCGTCAATTAACCTAGAGGTTGTATATCCATAAAATACCTTGTTATGTTACATGAACTAATGCCAGAACGATGTCAGAATGAGATCGAGAGTGGTGGCAAAAAAAGCGGATCTTGGAAGCCGCACAGCCTTTTGCCGTTTGTTATCCACAAATTTGTTAATTGGGTATAATATCTCTTGTTTTACCCTCCCAAAAAGCACACTACAAAACAGTCACACTTCAAAACATATACACAATATCAAAAAATTACACACGTTAATACTGTATCTGTTTTCCGCAGAGAATGTCAAGTTAAACAACGCCTGTGTTACAAAACATCATAACATAAATCTGTAAACAAACCAAAATAAAAATAAACTTGAACATAAGGTTTTTTTCACGGAATAGAACGTGCCATTACATAAATAGTGTTGTTCCCTTTATTAAGCCCGTGGTTAGGATGTAGGATTCTGTAATATATAAACTAATATCAATGACTTTAAACATTATGTAAGAAAACGGGATGTCTAGGCAGTATTCATTTCTAAAAAGGTTACGAGAAAACCAATACTGACGCAAAACGCCATTACTGCCGGATATAAATAATTAGTCCGTTAGGTAAGCTTATGAAAGGCAGCAATGTAATGGCTTTATTGAACAGTATCAGTCAATCAATACAACTTGTTTCTAATATATTAATTATCTTTAGTAAAGCTTCTTTTAGTATGGCTTACCTAATTTGGTGCTGTAATTTATTTCACATTATTACTGTTTTTATTTTTAGCATTACAATTTTCTTCCTATGGGTTACATTAAATGCGTAACACTTATGTAAACACAAATTGGTAGTACATGAAATAATTCCATACTTGAATTGTATTATCTCGGTCTGAACAGAACGACATTCTAAAATATAACGATTCTTCTTCCTACATGGAGACAATAACTCTGAGGTACGCCCAAGATATCTTCGTTTGCACTCGTTTTATCTGCTTGTCTGTGACATACATCTCCCAAACAACTGGCGTAAATTTATTCGCGATGGCCTGGCATAGCGTACGAGAGTTGTCTTAGTCTCGTCCACTATAAAACGTCTCACGATAATACGATTGAACAGAACGGATGATCCGCCACATAAGAAGCTTCGTCATATTCAAAAGAGCGGTGAATGACGCAAGGTGTAAAGATTCATTCCAATAAACAATCAAACATTTTCAGGCTTGGTGGAGTGTAAATGAAGGGGAACAGGAAGCCGATCTTTTTCTAATGTCTTCGTATTGTGTTGTCGTGTATTTGTCATCACGTGGTTTATTGGTTGCCGGTACCGTTGAGGCTGAGCTTCTTCATCCCTTGGGCTGGCACATGGGAGTAAAACAATCTTATGTTCGGCTTTAAACCCAAATCAGTCGAACGCTCATGAAGTGTGGTGAGATAAACATCATTCTACTGAACGGAGCCATCAATGTACTAAATAACATTGATCGATTGATTGATTGGTGGTTTACCTCTCATTCAGCGGTATTTTAGCTACGCTACGTGAACATTTGGTCAATTGGTATCTATCTTATACACCAAAGAGATAATTGCAATCTGAAGCATCCTAGGTAGCAAACATAAAAAACCGAACAGGACACATAAGTCTTAAAACATATGCCAATATATTATGTAGTTTCAATTTGGATCTAAAAATTGTAAATATTCTGTTTAAAAGTATGTTTAGAGCTATCCAAAATAACTTGCGACTGATCTGTTTAAGTAACCTCGACGACAATTTCGCCAGCAATGTTGTCCCCTTGGCATTGACCATGCAAAGATACCAACCGTGGGCGAATATGCTTTCTGTCGACCTGCCGCAGATAGTCGTCATCTAGAGGTTTTTTTTATGAGGCTCACCACCGTATAAGGAGGAGGCCCGATGTCTAACTCCATCCCTTCTAAGGAGTCGAAGCGGTTCTTGAGAGTAACCTTGGAAGGGCGAACCTCCAGACTAGATGGGTTTTTAGTTTGTGTGTCTGTTTTATTAGGTGTTTTTGTTAGCGGCTTTTTAGTTGGGGTTGTTTATTTGTACCAGTTGCGTTGAAGCAGTGGATTTAATTAATGCTTGACTGGTGTTTTGGTCAACAGCAGAAGGAAGTTCATCCCCAGTTGGCCACGTAAAAGAGGTCTGTGTAGCAACAGACACAGAAACTTTCTTCGTGGCGTTGCGTATGACTGGGGTGACCCCTGAACAACCGAGACAGGGGCAAGGCGCCGTACCTCGATATAGCTAAAGTTCTAACACTTTTTAATTACTTGAATTCTCTTTTCTTTAAGGAAAAAACTACAGTCTTTGGAGGAGGCCATGTGGGCCTCATGACAGTTACAACATTGTATTGTCTTGCTGCATTCGAAGCCGGCGTGGCCTTCTTCACAGCAGCGAAAGCAAACCACACCACCTCTAAACTGGTTCTTTCCGTGGCCAAACTTCTGACACTGGAAGCCCCTTGTTGGGTTAGTGGTGAAGGTATCTACCCTCATCCTGCAAGGACCAATGTAGATGTGGTCCGGCTCTGTAGTTGAATCAATTAAGTTTTATAATCTGACCATCCTTTTTTGTTTTGAAGCGCTTAACAATAGCTATACCTTGAACATTGAGCTCGGCTCACATCTCTTCTTTTCATAGATCTTGACCTCTGTCTCGAATGATCCCCTTACTGTTGATTGATTGATTGATTGATTCTTTATTCACTGAAACTAAGTATGATTACAAGCAAAATATATAGATATTTCAGCGGGAGTAAAACCCAGATTGGGCTTGTTCTATCCCATATATTACAAAATTTTTATAAAATAATGATGAAAACTAACTTTAAACTACATAAAAAAAAGTGCAGGTTTGTGAATAAAGTAATACAATAGACAGATAATATAAAAAAAAAAAACTGGTTACATCACTTCTGGTTTGTAAAATTTAAATTAGTGGCTGAATATTAATAAGTTTCTCAATCTGAGGGCTGTAATGCTACTAAAATAATATTAAAAAACAATCAAAAACCACTATGAAACATGTGTCTTCTCTGAAATCAAAGACAAGCCGCAAGGGCTAACACTATTTTTTAAAAGGTTAAAAAAATATAAATAACCCCGCTTCATATATTTTCTTTCATGAATTATGGCTATATTATGCTGGAGGGCAGTACATGTACATGTATGCTCAGGCTGAGTGATGTCATCTTTATTTACACTGTGGGCCGTGGCTAAGTGGTAGCATGTGCACTTAGTAATCCTACTTAGATTAACTGTTGACAGGGTCGAGTGTCCGCCGACAATCAGGTATATGAGTGAGTCACGATGAGGCTCCAGCAATTGTGGGGGGGTTTCAAGATTTTCTCTTGGTTTTCCACTGTAATAAAGCAAGGAGCAGTGTGAAGGGGACATTGGGTCATTATATAAGTGAAATTCCCTTGAGTACAACATTAAATCCCAATCAAACAAACAAACCAATTATTTACAGAGATGCGTAAATTGAACAAATGGAACATGACAATTTGACTAGAGCTGGGTGCATTGGAAACCTTGTTTTTGAGAGTTTATCCAGAACAAAGAATTTTTTTTTAAAATTGTATATTCTTCCAGTATGATTTAATGATTAAAACTGTGTGTTACTCTCTTGTTTTAGTCCCTCACCTCCACATCTTGTATAGAGCATTTAGATTTTCTGCACAGTTTGGATGATACAAGCATATTCTATCCTTTCCTGGAGAAAAGTGAGCCGTCTGGATTCCGCAGCCTCTCAGAGGATGTACCTAGAGGGCCATTGCCGGAAGAGGCTACTATTAAATACGAGGTAATTCTCCTTGACTCATTCGATACCGGGAGCCATGAAAGTGGCTCTGTTTTCCCTGCACTGTATCCCCGCAAGCCAGTCAGCTGGCTCACTATGTTTAGCTTTCTCATCCCCACGAGCCCACATGAATAAAGATAAGCAGAATAACCAATCAATTCGTTTGTTCAGATACCCAAGGCAAATAACTAACCCCAAATATGGACTTAAAAAACAACTCGTGACCTAAAACTAATGAATATTAAATAGCGTCCATCGCAACCCGCAACCTTCGAATTCAACAAAATGTCTGACTCGACTGACAGTGATTCAGAATTTGAAGGCTTTACTCGCGATGATTTACTGGATTATCTCATGGATGACTACTCTGATATTGATTTTATTGTAAACTTAGATAGTGATATATCTTCAGATGATGAAGAATCATTGCCACTTGGTCAATTACGTGACAGAATTCGTGTTGGAAATGAGGACATCGCCGATGTTTCAGCGAACATCGAAATCGGCGAAACTACAGTTCGAACGTCACGGATTTGGAGTAAAAACTCCGTGGATAAATTTTGTCAAGAGTCGGGACCAGCTGTAACCTTGAGTACAGATCAAACTGAACAAGATTTCTTCAATTTAATATTTAGTCCGGACTTGTACGAAACTTTAGTCGATCAAACTAACTTGTATGCACGTCAATGTCAGCAACACAAAGTTGACAGCAAATGGATTCCGGTGACAGTTAGTTGTCGAGATACAAACGTTTTTAGGTCTACATGTACTTATGTCTGTTATTCAATTACCTTCTTATAAAGATTACTGGACCACAAATTACTTGTTCAAAATTCCATCAATTCCTGTAATCATGACACATTCACATTTTGAAAAAATTCTTCAGTACTTTCACTGTAGTGACAGAACTACCAACCCCAAAAAAGGAGAGCCTGGCTTTGACAAACTCCACCCAGTACGCCAAATGTTAGATACAGTTCAACATAATCTGAAAAAAAATTATTGACTTGGAAAAAATATAACTGTTGATGAAGCAATAATATCATTTCGTGGAAGGCTTAGTTATCGACAATATTTGCCAGCAAAACCCTGTAAGTTTGGTATCAAAGTTTGGGAGCTGGCTGATAGCTCAAA
>JARFOD010121096.1:0-14515 GCA_031763545.1 Mopalia muscosa | reverse complement strand
AGTCTAGATAGCGGACATTCACTACCCCTCTGATAGGAGAGAGTGACACAGCTCCCAAAGCTGTAAGCAATGAATAACTTTTGTGTCTTTTAGAAAGTGAAGTTTAACAGTATTTTTGTTATTTTGAGATTACACTTTCTTAGCTTCAATAGTTTGATTGGTTGGTTGATTACTGTTAACCCTGAAACAGAGTGATTACCTTGATAGATGCCGAAGGTTGTCGGGCTTGTTTGCGGGGGTCAAAATATGTTGGTTTATGTTCTGGTTTTGGAGGT
Source organism: Mopalia muscosa (assembly GCA_031763545.1). Lineage (NCBI taxonomy): Eukaryota > Metazoa > Mollusca > Polyplacophora > Chitonida > Mopaliidae > Mopalia > Mopalia muscosa. Next base: position 14,240 of record JARFOD010121096.1, on the reverse strand, counting down.
GAGGCCACAACATTAGGTGACATGAACTGACTATAGGTGCCTGGAGTATTGGCTAAGGTGGAATGCCGGGCTGCTGGTAAACGGGACTGTTTAATTGGGTCCAGTTCTTCATCTTCTGACAGTTTCTTTGTGATGCTTGCAGGTTTGGGTCCCGTAGGCTTTGGCCCCGCAGGTTTAGGCCCCGCAGGTTTGGGCCCGGCAGGTTTTGGTGGCAGTGACGGACGTGGTTGAGGAATCGGTTTAGGAGGCTGGGTTAATAAAATCAGAAGACACGTGCTCATAACAAAAACCATGCAAAAAGGCCAACAGTGTAACAAAGCCAACAGTCTAACTTAGGCTGACCATGACCCACTGGAGAGCAAAACCAAGCATTGAATTGTACTGCTTCTTTCCCATACAATAACCATGTCATAAGACCTCCATATTATCTGTCTGACAAACTAACAGAGATTCTCAATTTCTTATCATAGAAACATAAGTTCTGGTCATACATGTTGGCTTGATTATACTGATTAGCATACATTGTAATTCAATGTGACAACAGGTTAGTAAAGATTCAGAGAAATCAGAAAGTGTGGAAAAGATGATGCAGAAAGTGCATGACTCGAGTGATACAAAGTTGTTGTTGGACTTTGATTATACAGGTCCTGTACATAAATACAGATTTCTACCTCTAGTACGAGAATGATGCAATAGCTAGGGCACAATAGAAGACAGATAAATGCAGAATTGTACAAAGAATAGAAATGCATAAGTTTGGATGAATAATCAGAGTAGGAAGAAGCAGATGAATTCAGTACATGAGGGTGATTTGTGTGATTGTAGTTAACATTACATTTAAAGCTATATGCCTTTTGGTGACATTGTATTTCTGGTGTTCAGTAGAAAACCACCCACATAACAATCATTGTTTGTTTGATTGGTGTTTAACGTCGTACTCACGGGTATTTCACTTATATGACGACGAACACAAATACAGAACATAACAAACAAGTCTGCTTCCCATTACCTTTTAGCTCTGAAAACACCAGGGCAACAGAAAGCAACCTCTTTTCTCGCCTCTTACGATCGACCGAGGAAGCCGAGGGAGTATTCTGCAGGACAATGGCCCACCCGCTCCCTCATGGGGCTTAAAGAAATGAATATTACATGAAGATTAGGTCCTTGACTTTTTTGTGTGCAGTGTGTCAGATATAAGTTGTGAGTGGTGTTCAGTGTATCTGGTGGGTCATCCTCAAGAAACATACCATTCCGTATATTTTCCATTCTATCTCACAACAACTTTCAATATTTATTTTGCTTTTAATTTTTAGCTAAATATTTTGTACCTAACAACATTTGTACCTAGTTTGGTTTTAAGTCAGTGTTTTCATCAACTAGTCGGTTTAGAGATTTTAAAGCAATTGCATTTTTAAAAGGAGGAAGCGGGAAGGTAGATGAGTAAAGTAAACAAATATGACGGCCATTGCTGATTTTCATAGAAATACCGTATGTGTGCCCATTTCTTACATGAATTCTTACATACCTTGTAGATTTCCTTTTAAGACAAAAAAACAAGAATCGGTGTCTATATTGTCATTACCTACTACCCGTTTGTTGTGTATAGGAGCAACAATACCATAATCACGTACATTTGTTGATCTAACGTTCCAGTCAATAGTTTGGCATCGTTCATTTTTCGGTGCAGCATTTGTATTTAAAAATTGAAATATGGTCTTTGCTGCTGTTGCCTCTTTGGAAGTATATCCATTCAATTTTAATGAAATACCATTTAGAGCCTCGTTAAACCACCACGTTATAACAACGTCAGTACATGCATGGTGTTATGTGTTATTGGTGAATTGTGATTAAATCGGACCAATGGACAGAATTGTCAACATTTACTTATGCTGTGGCATTACCATTATGTCTTCAGATCTTTTTACATGTAAATTTATCTAGACGATTAGACGATTATACAGCCATTCTGTTACCTTTAGAGAAGCTCTAATTATAAATCACATTTCTGTAAATATCATCACTAACAGATGGGTGGGGGTAATTTATATGCCCAGAAAGAGAAGAGACTTGATTTTCGACCTAAATACTGGCTTATTTATGGACATTCTTGTCAAATACTACTATATAACAATAGCATGACCAGGTCAATTCGACTCTAGAACACTGTTTCTACCTAGAGCGGGTCTTCGGTACAAATGATGTCCATTTATAGGAACTGCTAGCGATTTGTTGAATTGAAGATTTCAGGGCAGATAGGATGGACGACAGGAAGTTATTGTCTGACAGTTGTCCAAACTGCCAACCATTACTCTGTATCCTAGAACCGCCGGCACATTATAAACCACATTTTGTAGTTTTTTCATATTAATTTATCTATTGCTTGTTGACAGTAAAGCTCACCTTGCAGCCAGCCATACGATTATGTTTTAATTGATTTTATTTGTGTAAATATGTGTTTAATGAACGAGCGATGAATCCGATTTGCTGGGTCGATGATTTACAAAACCAAAGGGAATCGTGTGTGAGGAAGAGCATGTAACGTGTTAAGTTATTAGTACAAGGTTAAATATAAATTGTTTACAATCTATGTGTGTGGAATCATGGACAAGATAAAGTTATTTGTTTTGTTATAATCTGTAAGACTGCTGGATAATAAATACCACACGTGACTAGCCCGTGTCGATAAATACCAAGCACTATTGTTACTCCACAGTACCATTATGCCTTCTGATCTATCTACAAGTAAACTTATCTAGACGATTTTACAGCCAGTTTGTTACCTTTAGAGAGGCCCTAATTATAAATCACCTTTCTGTAAATATTTGTAATACACTTGTGCAATCCATCAGACGGATCAAATAGTACCACAAAACAGTAATATGGCCAATTCAAATTAACAGCTAGAATACTCTTTATACCTCCTGTGGGTCTTCGGTACAAATGATGTATATTTATAGGAACTGCTAGCGATTTGTTGGTTTGAAGATTACAATGATTTTGTAGATACAGGGCAGACAGGATGGATGACAGGAAGTGTTGTTTGACAGTTGTCCAAACTTCCAACCATTACTCTCCTAGAACCTCCGGTGTAGTTTCTCATATTGAGTTTCTTGTAGAGTACAAAACCATCAGTAAATCACCGAATAATAACATCTGACCAGAGACAACATTGTTAACTTGTCACAGCTTTTCTCTTTTCGATGGCTTTAATCACAGCCAAGTGAGGTCAAACATAGTTGACAGTTTAGTTTATCCATGGTTTTCATTGAGTGTTTACTGTATATTCGTTAATCGACCTCCTCTGTTTGTAGACAGTGAAACTCAAATTGTAGCCTACCATACAATTTTCTTTTTGTCCATTTTATTTGTGTTCATATTTTATTAACAACCGAGAGAGAACATTTTGATCTGTTGGATGAATCATTAAATGGATTAAGCTATTTGTTATAATCTGTAACTCCACTGGATAATTAATATCTCACATGACCCCTGGTGTCAGGTTTGCATCCGAGCTCTATTTCTAGTTACATTTAGTTCATAAAAAGCTACTGTTCGGAACAGATTGTAGAGTCATCGGTAAATTCAAACAAGCATTTCAAATGCAGTAATTATCTTTAAATACAGAACATTCTTCCAAGTAAAAAAAAAGAAACATTTTAGCTCTCATAGAAATCGTCTAATTCAAACAAACATTTGTAAAGTGTATTAATTAAAATAGAAAATGCATGTAAGTATAAAACTAGAAATGTTTCGGCTTTCATAGAAATCGTTAGGTCGGTAAATTCAAACAAACAATTGTAAAAAAAATAATATCAGGAAAATTAGAAAATTCATGTAAGAATAAACTTTAATAAATTTCGATTTGATAGAAACGCAATTAATGGAAGTGCTTGCGCGTGTGTTAAATGGGTGACAAGCACAATCATTATGTGTCAATTCCAAATAATCCAGCACTCAATGACCCATCTGTGTTCAAAGATGTCTCCATACTCGAGACTATGGCTGAACCGGTGTGATTTATTTCATACAGATTATTTCTCTGGTCGGCACTTTCTGTCAGTCAAATCGCCTATTGGCTGTCTATGGGCAGTTTCCATTTTAATGGACGATTTTACTATTTTAAGATAATTGACGTAGTTATTTCTTTGTTGTGTAAAATGAGAGAACCTGAGGCATACATTTCCTTGAAACAACAACAGTACCCCTTGTTTGCTATTTGTCTGAAGCTATAGCTACGGTCACATGACGGTAGTTTGACAGGAGACGACACCGCCACCAAAGTATTATCTCTATACCCTGGGGTACACCGTTCTCAATACGTATTGGCCTGGGGTAGTCCCGACCCACCCTTACTATAATAAATCGATCTGAAAGAAATTCCCTTACCCATCCTAGCATTTTCCCACAAATACCAATACTTCTCATTTTCTGCAACACCCCATTTCGCCAGACCATATCATATGCTTTCTCTATGTCGAGGAAATATTCTTTATGACACAAAGAGTTCTTTATAGCCGATTCTAATGTTACAGAATGGTCTGTCGTACAACGATTGCGCCTAAAGCCACTCTGAGTAGAGCTCAATATACCGTGCCTTTCGAGAAACCAGCTCAGTCTCGAATTAATCACTCTTTCCATTACTTTACATAACGTGTTCGTGAGGGCAATAGGGCGATACGAGGTGGGAATAGATGGATCTTTTCCTGATTTTGGTACTGGTGTAACAACAGCACGTTTCCATTTGTATGGGATTTTCATTGTTGACCAAATAGTGTTGTACAATAATAGCAGTATATTTAGGCTTTGTTCGGGTAAGTTGTTTAGCATGAAATAGGGATGTGAACACGAAAAGAATATTAATAATTTCACGGTTTAACGTCAAACTTGGTATGTAGTTTCTCCTGTTAAGACGACAGAAGGGAATGCATTTGAATACAACTTCCTGCATTGAAGACAATGGATGGGATTGAATTTCATCAAGTTTCGTTAATCAGGATTACCGCCATTACATTATTTAACAATATTCATGTCTGTATATGTTGTGAACTTGATTAATCTGTAACAAATATGGTCTCCTCCTATTGAGACAACAGATGGAATTGAATTTCGTCAAATTTCGTAAACCAAAATCGGCCGCCATTGCATAATTTTACAATATTCATTTCTGTATACATGTATGTTTTGAACATGATGCTATTACATAATAAAGAAAGTTTGTGCATTATAAAGTACTAATTCGTTATTACATACACTATTATTTATGTAGTAATTTTTTATTACATACAAAGAAGTGTTCAACGGGAAAAAGCTCCATCGCACTTGTTAAGTTAGGGTTGTGCGTTATTTAGTACTTAGGAGCAACCGAGAGCAGCGTTCGTGACGTGACATTAGCGTGATTGCCTGGTGCGGGAACCCAGAACGGAAATCCCCATTCCCGGAGTGTGGCTTGGTCATCTCTATATATAAACAGTAAGCGCGGACGTGTGAGAAACTTGTTGTGATGTCACAGGTTGTACGTTATGACCGTGGTTCTGGGCGTTAAACTCCGTTTCTTAGAGAAAGTGGACGCAATTCTTATATACGAGTAAGGAAAATGGATGTCGTGAGACGACGGTTTAGACAAGAATTAATTAATTCAAGGCCTGACGATGGCGGGGTATGGGACAATTTCAATGGCCGAGCCGGAAGTTTACTTTCGTGTAAACTTGGCTCCTAACGTCATAAAGGAAACGCCACAATGACGACATCTATTGAGTTATCTTTGCAAATGAAAATACAGATGGGGCCTGTGGACATCCAGGAATATAAGCTAGTATCTGCTATTACATCCTAAGGAAGGTTGTTACTTATCATGTAGTGGGAAAGGGATGGGTAAGAATTATAGATGGCGCTGTGCTGAGCTGTGGTCATCCGGGTATTTGAACTAGCTTTTGCTATGACATCACAAGGAAGGAATGTTACTTATCATGTAGTGGGAAGAGAATTGGTAACAGGCATGAGTACGGAAGTGTTGCCAATAGGGCTGTCATGGGGATGGTGTCTATCAGTGATGCCTTTCGCGCCAGCTTGGGGAGAAACTTGTTGTAACCTCACAGGTTGTACGTGATGGCCATGCTTCTGCCGTTTACTCTGTTGCCTGTGAAAAGGGAACGCCAGTGTCAGCCATGTAAAGGCTTCTATAATGAAATGTACTGAGGGAATTTTTCTGAAATTTTAAACACAGTTTACCTGCCCCGAAAGGAAGACATGATTAAAATTATATGAAATTCTGTTAATAGTAGATATGCTTATTAGGTGATATTGTTTTTATAAAATGGCGGACAATTTGGGTTAAGCGCTATATATCCAAATTGAATAGACCGATTTTCCTAAAATTTTGGGTAAATGTTCCACAGCATTAGAGGAGAGGGACATTGTCTGTTCAGCTAATTATATGCATATTAAATATCTTAACGAGCATTTTAAGTAAATTTACGTTAAATACCATAACTCAAAATTGAATAGCCCGATTTTCTTAAAACTTTGGGTAGATGTTCCACAACATGAGAGGAGAGGGATATGCAAATGTCTGTTCAGCTAATTATATTCATATTCATTATTTTAATGAGGTTTTTAATTAATTTGCGTTGAACACCATAACTCAAAATTGAATAGCCCGATTTTCCTAAAACTTCGGTTAAATGTTCCACATTAAGAGAGGAGAGGGATGTTGTCTGTGTCACTACTTATATGCATATTAATTATTTTAACGGGCCTTTTAATTAAATTTGCGTTAAGCACCATAACTCCAAATCGAATAGCCCGATTTTCCTAACATTTTTTGTTAAATGTTCAACATTATGAGAGGAGAGGGATGTTGTCTTTCAGCTAATTATATGCATATTAATTATTTTAACCAGCTTTTTAATTGAATTTGCGTTAAACACCACAACTCCAAATTGAATTGCCCTTTTTCCTAAAATTTTGAGTAAATGTCACACAACATAATGGGGAGAGGGATATTATCTGGTCAGCTAATTATATGCATATTAATTACTTTATCTGGATTTTAAATTAAATTTCCTTTAAACATTATATCTTCAAATTGAAAAGCTTGTGGTCTTAAAATTTATGTAAATGTCACACAACATGAGAGGGATATTATCTGTTCAGCTTATTATGTGCATATTAATTACTTTAACAAGCTTTTCAATTAAATTTGCGTTAAAAGTCCAAATTGAATAGCTCAATTGTCCTGAATTTTTTTGGAAATATCACACACCATGGGGGGAGACGGTCATTATCAATTCACCTAATTTCATGCATACTAATTACTCTTAACGGACTTTATGTATAGATATTAAATCATTTGGCATTTTTACCTTTACGGCAAAAAGGAATGCATTCCCTTTCATTGGCGGAACAGGCGAGCTCCTTTAATTACTTGTACGATGACGAGGTATGGACAATGTCAGTCACCGAGCTAGATGTCAAGCCATTATTCAATAACTTGACGTTATAAAAAAAATGCGCCATTACGCCAAAATTTCGTGTGAACGTGTCTCCTAGTGCCCTAAAGTTGAACGTCACAACAACGACATCGATCGAATTATCTCCCTCAAAATAATGAAAATACAGAAAGCGCTGCACTGTGGACACCTGGGCATTTGAGCTAGCATTTGCTATTACCAGAGCCAATAGAATAACATTATAAAGAGGGGTTATTACTTATCATGTAGTAGGAAGCTAAACTGGGAATGACTAAAAAAGGAAGGGTTGCCCCTAGGGCTGTCATGGGGAAGGTGTGGGTGTCTTCCCATGACGGATGGTTTGACACCCATCGTGGTTGGCTGGCACTCCTAGTGGTTGGTGGGCACTCATAGTGGCTGGTTGAAACCCATGACGGTTAGTTCACATTCAGGGTGGTTAGTTCACATTCGTGACGATTGGTTCCCATTCAGGGCGGTTAGTTCACATTCATGACGATTGGTTCACATTCATGACGATTGTTTCACATTCATTACGATTGGTTCACATTCATGACGATTGGTTCACATTCATGACGATTGGTTCACATTCATGACGATTGGTTCACATTCATGACGGTTAGTTCACATTTAGGGTGGTTAGTTCACATTCATGACGATTGGTTCAGATTCATGACGATTGTTTCACATTCATTACGATTGGTTCACATTCATGACGATTGGTTCACATTCATGACGATTGTTTCACATTCATGACGATTGGTTCACATTTAGGGTGGTTAGTTCACATTCATGACAATTGGTTCACATTCATGACAATGGTTCACATTCATGACGATTGGTTCACGTTCATGACGATTATTTCACATTCAGGAGGATTGGTTGACATTCATGACGATTGGTTGACACCCCTGGCGGTTAGTTCACACTCATGACGATTGGTTCACATTCATGACGATTGGTTCACATTCATGATGATTGGTTGATACCCCTGGCGGTTAGTTCACATTCATGATGATTGTTTTACATTCATGACCAAAAGTTCACATTCATGACGATTGGTTCACATTCATGACGATAGGCTCTCATCTATGACGATTGGTTGACACTCCTGTCGGTTAGTTTACATTCATGACAATTGGTTCACATTCATGACGATTGGTTCACATTCATGAGGATTGGTTCACATTCATGACGATGGTTGATACTCCTGGCGGTTAGTTCACATTCATGACGATTGGTTCACATTCATGATGATTGGTTCACATTCATGATGATTGGTTCACATTCCTGACGGTCGATTCACATTCATGACGATTGGTTGACAACCATGACGATTCTTTGACATTCATGTCGGCTGGTTGACCCTTATGGCGCTTAGTGGTTTATATTGATGATATTTTGACACTGATATGGAATGATAGTCCTGAACGTATGTTGACACTCTTTATTGGGGGTTAGATAGAGCCAAATTAGCCCCACACTCTAATATGCCAGCCACATAAGCATTCGCTGCATTCTTATTCAGGGAATCCACCAAACAAAGCTTCATAACCATTCAAATTCCATCCGCTGCACTCCAGAGACTGGAAACCGATAGAGCCCAGTCATAAAAAAAACATTCAGTATTTATCCAGCGGAAATAAATCGAACAGCGCGTTTGTTCAGTTATATATGCCCTGGAAAATTAAATTTCCAACATTACGGAAAAGTTTCACATCTTGGTTGTGCTAGTATCAATTATTGTTGGAATACGCAGCCTTAATATTAGTTTAATAGTATGAAGCACGGCGTAAAACACCAATCAGTTAATCGATTAAGTTCTATATAATGTTAAACATATACGCAAACTGCATTGCATTATCACATCCTTATCTATGGCAGGAAATGTGTGGACAATGAACTTATTTGTGGGGTATATCCTTGTCGAGTTCAATTACTGAAAATCATAGTGGTTTGTTGTGACCTTGATTTCCAAGGTTAAATTTTTCCAGATAGTTAGGATGTGTTTATCCATGACTTCCATCTGCGTTTCCACTGTTCTAATAAAGACAGTGTGAAATGTAGGCAATCCGTGTGTGATAAAATGGAATAGCAATAAACACGACGTAAAAACCCAACCAAACAATCAGACCCACGTTAAACATTAGAATTATGGTTAATTTGGGATTCAAATCAATTGGAACTAAGACCATATACATTTTGCTAGTTTGACCAAATACGATCGCAGTGAATCTATCCTGATGTACCCAAACACAAAACTGATGAAAACAGATAAATTAACTTGAAACAGAAGCGACCCAGACTTAGGCGTACATCAAGTAGATTAGGACTGCCACATGTGTAGATTCACACTGGGGTTTAGACACAAGGACAAAGTGTTACTGAAAATGCATTTTTTAAAAATCATATGGAAGGAAAGCTTTTCCAGTATTTTTTAAATGACTTTCTCTTGAAGAGATAACTGTGCGAACTTGTTTCCAACTACTACTTCCTCTTTGACTTAACTGACCGTATGAAAATTTAGATCAGTTTTATAAAAGCCATATCTTCGTTGCCGTCGGTCCATCTCTGATGATAGTTCATATATTATGAATAGCAATAGGCTACAGGCGGTATTAAAAGTGTTTATGACCTGATGATATATATCCCATAACTGGTTATATTCTATTTAAGTAATAGTTGACAAATAATGTATTTCAGTAATATGCTTTCAGTGGATGTACCCAAAAAACCTGTAGTCACGGACAACGTTAAATGGACAGAGTCAACAGCAACAACAACAACGACAGGTTATTCTTCTCCAGGAAAAAGATTCACTTCGAAAACCCCTGAAATGAGGAAACTAACCACGCAGCAAAATACTAGATCTCCTTCACACGTCAGAATCTCTACTAGTGGTACAATAATTTCCGGTGAGATTTTTCTGAGATATGGTCACCATCTCCTTAAAGTCTTTCTTCTTCTGTCGCTGATAAATCTTCATCTCTGTCAAGTTTGTCCACTAAAATCTGTCCTCTACAGTCCCTGATAAACCTCCATCTCTTTCAAGTCTGTCCACTACAGTCCCTGATAAACCTCCATCTATATCAAATCGGATCACTACAGTCCCTGATAAACCTTCTTCTCTATCAAATCTGATCACTACAGTACTGGTAAACCTTCATCTCTTTCAAGTCTGTCCACTACAGTCCCTGATGAACCTTCATCTCTATCAAGTCTGTCCACTAGAGTCCCTGATAAACCTTCATCTCTATCAAGTCTGTCCACTACAGCCCCTGATAAACCTCCATCTCTATCAAGTCTGTCCACTACAGTCCCTGATAAACCTTAATCTCTATCAAGTCTGTCCATTACAGTCCCTGATAAACCTTCACATTTATCAAGTCTGTCCACTACAGTCCTTGATAAACCTCTATCTCTATCAAATCTGTCCACTACAGTCACTGATAAACCTTCATCTCTATCAAGTCTGTCCACTACAGTCACTGATAAACCTTCATATATATCAAGTCTGTCCACTACAGTCCTTGATAAACCACCATCTCTATCAAGTCTGTCCACTACAGTCCCTGATAAACCTCCATTTCTATCAAGTCTGTCCACTACAGTCCCTGATAAACCTTCATCTCTATCAAGTCTGTTCACTACAGTGTCTAATAAACCTTCATCTCTATCAAGTATGTCCACTACAGTCCTTGATAAACCTCTATCTCTATCAAGTCTGTTCACTACAGTGTCTGATAAACCTTCATCTCTATCAAATCTGTCCATTATAGTCCCTGATAAAACTTCATCTCTATGAAGTCTGTCCACTACAGTCCCTGATAAGCCTCCATCTATATCAAGTCTGTTCACTACAATCCCTGATATACCTTCATCTCTATCATGTCTGTTCACTACAGTCCTTGATAAACCACCATCTATATCAAGTCTGTCCACTACAGTCCCTGATAAACCTCCATCTCTATCATGTCTGTCCACTACAGTCCCTGATGAACCTTCATCTATATCAAGTTTGTCCACTACATTCCCTGATAAACTTCCATCTCTATCAAGTCTGTCCACTACAGTCACTGATAAACCTCCATTTATATCAAGTCTGTTCACTATAGTCCTTGATAAACCTCTATCTCTATCAAATCTGTCCACTACAATCACTGATAAACTTTCGTCTCTATCAAGTCTGTTCACTACAGTCCCTGATAAACCTTCATCTCTATCAAATCTGTCCATTACAATCCCTGATAAACCTTCATCTCTATCAGGTCTGTCCATTACAGTCCCTGATAAACCTTCAATCTCTATCAAGTCTGTCCACTACAGTCCCTGATATACCTTCATCTCTATCAAGTCTGTTCACTACAGTCCTTTATAAACCACCATCTATATCAAGTCTGTCCGCTACAGTCCCTGATAAACTTCCATCTCTATCAAGTCTGTCCACTACAGTATCCTGATAAACCTTCATCTCTATCAAGTCTGTCCACTACAGTCCCTGATAAACCTTCATCTATATCAAGTTTGTCCACTACAGTCCCTGATAAACCTCCATCTCTATCAAGTCTGTCCACTACAGTCACTGATAAACCTCCATCTATATCAAGTCTGTTCACTATAGTCCTTGATAAACCTCTATCTATCAAATCTGTCCACTACAGTCACTGATAAACCTTCGTCTCTATCAAGTCTGTTCACTACAGTCTCTGATAAACCTTCATCTCTATCAAGTCTGTCCATTACAGTCCCTGATAAACCTTCATCTCTATCAAGTCTGTCCATTACAGTCCTTGATAAACCTTCATCCCTATCAAGTCTGTCCACTACAGTCCCTGATAAACCTTAATCTCTATCAAGTCTGTCCATTAGAGTCCCTGATAAACATTCACCTCTATCAAGTCTGTCCACTACAGTCACTGATAAACCTTCATATCTATCAAATGTGTCCACTACAGTCACTGATAAACCTTCATCTCTATCGAGTCTGTCCACTACAGTCACTGATAAACCTTCATATATATCAAGTCTGTCCACTGCAGTCCTTGACAAACCTCCACCTCTACCAAGTCTGTCCACTACAGTCCCTGATAAACCTCCATCTCTATCAAGTCTGTCCACTACAGTCCCTGATAAACCTTCATCTCTATCAAGTCTGTCCACTACAGTCCCTGATAAACCTTCATCTCTATGAAGTCTGTCCACTACAGTCCCTGATAAACCTCCATCTCTATCAAATCTGATCACTACAGTCCCTGATTACACTTCATCTCTTTCAAGTTTGTCGACTACCTTCCCTGATATACCTTCATCTAAATCAAGTCTGTCCACTACAGTCCCTGATTAACCTTCATCTTCATAATGTCTGTCCACTACAGTCCCTGATAAACCTTCATAAAACCTTATACATTTATATATTGTCCCTATATTGTTTTATATAGATTAAATCATATTCATGCTACTGGTTCATATACATGTTTTATGTAGAGGAAGAAAACGTTGCTTGCTTCCAATATGTATATATTTAATAACTCAACGAAATTCTATAAGGGCACACTGATCCAAGTTTTGGGACAATAATAAGGTGGAAGTTATGGTAAAAGAATATGAAAATGCTCTTTCACTTCCTAATTATCATTTTGTGTTTTGTTGTGTTTGCAAAATAAGAACGCTTTGAGTTCCCTTATACAGGAGACACTATAGAGCAAACTACCGTTTCTGACAATCGTAGAAGTTCATCCACAACCCTAGGGCCCATTATCGACACAGATTATAATACACCACAGACAGGAGACCGCTCAACGTTGGAGTCCACAATCAGATCAACTACAGAACAACGTGTCACTTCGTCTAAAACACACTATTCAGTGACACCCAGCGTTGACACCACACTTGGTAAAGACCCAACAGTCCGCGAAATTGATCCTGCTGAGGTCCCTACTAAACCTTCATCTCCTCAGTTCCGTATGTCAACTACTTTTATTTTGATACGATTACTAATCTGAGACTTTTTACACTGATCCTTTGGTTTTTATCCACTGACTTAAGCTGCTAGTTGTCTCGAGGATTAGCAGAACAGGGTGAATTAGAACACCTCATTTGGGGGCGTTCCAGACAATCCTCGAGAAACGGGCATGCTTTTCCACTGTAGTGGACAAAGATGTCTGTATATCTTTGAATATACTGATCACATAATCTCTGACATCAAAACGATCACCGCGATTATGGCATCCGGTCAACTGGTCAGCATAGCTCAGGTTATGTTAGAATTCACAGTGTCCACCCATTTTGGTTGTTAACAAAATGAACTTCAAAATATAGACCAGATCAACTGATTAAAAATCCTTCTTCGATGTACCGTTCGCAGGTTCGAATCCGTCTGTCGACCATCAGTTATATAAAATGGTCATACAATTTGGCTCCGGCAATCGCTGAGGTTGTTTTTACAAGACTTCCACCTGGTTGTCGGCCGTATTTAAGTAAGGAACGGTGTGAAATGGACAATCCGTCGATATATTAGGGATATACTTCGAGTACAACGGTAAAGCTCAATAAAACTATAACTTGTGATATTCTGAAAATTGTGTAGGTTGAAACCCGTCCGGGAATCGAACCCACGACCCTCAGCTCAGTGGCAAACTGAAGAGACTCGAACCAATACATTTTCACCATCCCCATTTAAATGAACTAACCTGGTTACGAATAATTTTTGTGTCTTTTAGAAAGTGAAGTTTAACAGTATTTTCGTTATTTTGGGATAACACTTTCTTAGTTTGA
>JARFOD010121085.1:0-14516 GCA_031763545.1 Mopalia muscosa | reverse complement strand
TAAAATAAATCCTGTATTTTTCTGATGCTTAGAATTTGTTTTATTCACTTACAAACTTGCGACTTTTCATACAAGTTATTTGAGCTGTGAGACAAGTTACAAATGGTTCAGTGAACATTGGACAATTTTTATACTTTTTCTAGGTATCAACCATTTGGGAAGACCTTTAAAGGCTTTAGCTCTGAGAGCACCAGGGCAACAAGGAGCTCTCTCCAACCGCCCGCTATATAACTTATAACAACACAATAAGACATGATTTAGCTACATTTATCATGAATGTAAAGGTGAAACTAAGAAGCTTAAAAAGGAGTCTACATTTAGAAAAAAAGGAGAGATAGAAGTAATATATCATCACACACTGAGAAATATGTTGGATTCTCAAAATGGTATTTAACCCTCAATGACCCTGGTATATTTAATTATCTATCAAATATGAATGTTGTTCATGCAATCAATACAGTCAACACATTTTCAGTGCAGGACACCATAATGCACAATTCTATGTTGACCTATAGGTACATGTAGCTCACTCAAACATCTGCATCTATACCATATAGGGATTTTTAATCTTTATTATGTTATTATCTTACCTTCTTCAAGAAACTCTGAAAAATTTGATCTTGTGATAGAGTTGAATGAGCAGCAAGCCTCAGTAGAAATATCTATAAAAAATAATAGCACAAAAAAAAATAGTGATTAATCTTACAAATAATTTCAGCCTGAATAATAATAATATTCACTATTAAACAGCAGTTACCGAGTATCACAAAATCTGTAGTGACTTATGTCATTTGAACAGTTCCCAAATTTCCGTAAGTAGACCTATTAACTGACAGAGATATACCGAATAATACATACCTCCAGTCCAGCCCGTCGTCGCTCAACAAAGTCTGGGTCAAAATTGTCTCTACCAGATTTTTGCCATACATATGTCGCCTTCAAATGATAAAAACTATTATACACATCTAGCATTTTATTAAAATTCAAAATGGAAATGTCACTGCTGGTCAACAGGACATAATAATTATATCATTACAAAACAGAGTTTTAATGACTTGACATATGTGTGATTTATCTTAGAAACTAGATAAACATTACAGGCATCAATTAAATCCAGTAATTACTCTCACCTGGGATTAGTATATAGAGAGATAAGAACCATCGCTACTCTTCTAATCAGCGATCTGTGAATGTGTTACTCGGCTAACAGGTTATGCATAAAGTCGATTACTTTTTATGCTATTTTTTGTAAGAAAGCACATTATTTGATGTCGTTTCATAACAAATACTAGTTCAAATAATATGCATTCGAAAAATAGTGATTTCCAATAAACATGATCACTGTGTCGGATCTTAGCCATAACATTTGCAAAACTTTCACAACACAGAGCAAACTGCGGAGCCACCATATTGGCTGTATCAATATTAACATGAACAGATTCATACTTAAATTCAGCTCTACGACCCTGTTTGAGTGACGCTTCATTCATATTTCATGAGTGAATGGACAACTTACTTTTCTGAATTTCACTATTAATTGTGTAAACTCTGTTCCTTGATAGAATTCCTGGGACAAGGTTTGGCTGCGTGAGTAACACAATTACGGATTGCTGATTTGAAGTGAGCTACATTTCTTATCCCTTTATACTGAACCCAGCTCTCACCTAACAAAAATCAACTACGATATGATGTTTTCCATTAAAGACTGGATTCAGAAGAGGCAGCAGAGACAGATCTTACAAATTGCTTACAAAATAGATTGAAGGTGATCCCCTGATAAAGCGTTAGTTTACCTTTTTCTCAGGTAAAGGAGGAACAACAACATGTGAATATGTAACCTCTAGATAGTTTCTGAGCAGTTCAAATTCACTGTATCTTCTCCAGGCTGACGTGGTGTCTTCTGTGTAACCTTTCATGTTTGGATCAGTAACTCTGCAACACAACCATTTCATACAGGTAAAAGAGAAGCTAGATGACAACAAAATGCATAAGATTGATAATCTCTAGAAAAAAATTAACATAAATTCACAAATTCAAATTCAAAAATTTGACAAATGTATACCAAATAATAACAATAATAATATATTTATTTCGACTTGTTAGTTTATATAGCACATAAACTAATCTTCCCCCCTTCCCAGTAAATATGAGCCATCTTTTAAGTGACTTGCACATCCAATAAAACCTGTTACCTTGTCTCTATCAAATAGACAGTAAATGTTTCTTGCATCTTCATTGAAATCCCTGATCTTTTTTCTGGCTCTGATACTGTAATTTCCATCCATTGTAACAAATTTGTCTGAAATACAAAAAGGTCATGCCATAGTTTAAATTGACATTCCTTTCACAGGAAGTTCATATTTGAAAACGCTTCATAGTATTCGCATAAGCCTGGAGCCACTTTCACAAAATGTCATACCACAATCAAATATTGTACAATATTTTTACGCTAATAGTTTAATATAACGTAATGTTATCATTGACATACGGTATTTATTTGTCGTATATTTCGTGAAAGTGGCCGCAGAACTTTTAACACAGAACCATCTTAAACATGAATTTACCAGACAGTACAATATTGATTCTTGTCAATGTGTACCGTATTTGTATTTTCTTTTGTTTTATTGAAATTGTGCCTACATAAAAGTGAAGCCCTACCATTCAATCGCATAGCTACAGAATCATGTAGCCCTTTGTTGCTAGGTTTGTTTCAGTTAGGGTAAAAGCCATACTTAACATTATTTGACTGATATGATGTCGTACCAGCCGAATGGGTGAAAGAATTAAAGCCCCCTTGACACTACTGGTGCCAAACAAAGATAAGACAGGACATCAACAGGAGAATCACATGACATAGTACAGAAATCAGAAACAGATCGGTTTAATGTGCCTTACTTCAGAGATTTCATTTTGTTTGTTTGTTTGATTGGTGTTTAACGTCGTACTCAAGGTTATTTCACTTATATGAAGACGGACTGCCCATGTCACACTGTACACAGCCTTATTAGGGTGGAAAACCGGGAAGAAACCTCAAAAAACCACACCCATGGCCATGATTCCCACAACAACTCACTTGCTCATATACCTGATAGTCAACAGGCAGACTCGTCCCCGTGAACGGTAAATCGAGGCAGGTTCAGTTCAGAAAGCGCACTCGCTACCACTGAGCCACCGCCGCAGGCCGCTTAGTTCAGAGAGCATCAGAGCAACAGGAAGCTTTGTCTCATCTGTCTGCCTTTTGATAAATTGGGAAGGCAGAATCCTCAGCATAGCTGAAGAGTCTACTTTGCACCAAAAGGTGTTTTAGTCCATTGTCTTTTTGAGCAGTGATCAGAAGAAGGTAGTGTTCAGATTTGTCAACTGAAGACCAAACACACATCTAATAGGAAACAATTATAATAAAGATCTTGGATCTAACCTACATGTAGGTTGAAATTGTTCGTTGCAATGACTTGAAGCTTACAATTCTACGATTAGACCTAAATATTATGCTGATCACATTTCAGAAAATCTTTTTAATGCATGTATAAAATGGAATGAAAATATATTATGAAGTCATTGCCCTGCATAATCTACAACAATGTCATTAATGGTTGATAATTGATGCGAATCGAGTTTGACAGCTGATCAACTATACCGGGCGGTGTGTCCAAAACAATGACGTAATGTGCCTTGGACATACACAATTTATATTGTACAAGTTCTGATTTCATGGTAGCCTATTTACCTTTCTTCTGGCTGTAGTTTCCTTTACCGTGGATTTCAAATTTTCATTTCTCTCTTGTTCTTTTCTCTTGGTTTCCTCTGCATCCTCTGGCAACTCCTCCCTGTCAAAATCTGCCATTTTCCACCGGTCGTAAAGCAAACTGGGTCTTTACGACATTAGCATCAAGATATAACTGTTAGAGTGACCTCCCTTTAAATGAATGAATCCGTCCTTTGGCTTACTAGAATTTCTAATAATGTGTTTCGTGTTTCCTTTTGACGAGTTAACGATGATAGCATAAATAAAACAACCAATAGCCATTAACATAAATTAATACTAGACATACAATTTGAAGTAATCCAAAATAAGCAGTACCTAGTAATTAAACAGCATAATTCACTACTGTACTACATACGTTAATTGTATTTGTCATATATACTCTTATGACTATAGTCTACCTGGGATACACTATACTGTATCCCAGAGTCTATATAGGATACGTATTCGCATCTATTGTCAGAGAGCTCATGCAATACTCCTTTTCATACTAATGAAGTTGATTGAAAGGGTGCTTCGATTACCTCCAGGGGTTACGTAGTGTATACTTACACAGTAGGCGAAATTAATTCGGTGGTGATTCGGCCGAAAATTTGCTGCCGAATTTATTTAGGCGACTGGGTGGACACACTAGGCGAAATTTGACACGATTTCTTTTTGAAAGATCGCCCTCAAATAATATCAAGCTGGCGGTCGCAATTTTATGTGATGTTTTCAGCTTCTGTGATTGGTTGAGGAATTCTCAAGTTCGCTGAACCAATTAATGAACAAAAATGAACCATTTTTTTTTAGCTTTTCAAACTCTATGATGGCGGAAAACAAAAGGTTAAATTGGAGCGTATAACTTAGTTTTCCCTTGATCATATATTCAAAACACAAAACTTTAATTGCCTATTTCTGGCATTTCAGTTTTAAGTAGACATTTTCCAAGGTGTATTTCAGGAAAACCATTCATGTTAGAAATTTGTACCACTGTAAAGAGCACTATGCGATCTAGTATATGGTGCCTCCTTTTTAAAAAAAAGTTCTCCCTTGAGTTTTTTTCTGAAAGTTGTGTTTAACATTTGTATAGGACTTCCCAAGGTGGGATAGGCCAAAAAATCCACTGGGATCGTCCTAATCAATTTTTTTTTTTTAAATGAAACACCGTTTACTAGTTCAAGGACTAGTCTATACTCGGTCAACTAATTTCTTGAGTCTTGTCGTTACTGAACTTCGAGAATTAAACCAATAAAAAGGCAATCTATTTTTTTCGGATGACATTTACTCACTTTGCAATACTTTTAGAAATGAGTTTTGAATTTTCGCCAAAGTCACATATATGTAATCCTGAATATTCAAGCTTTTAAAAAATATATACATATATTTATATTCTATTATTCTGCATAAGAGACTAAATACAACGGTTGCTCTGAAATCGACAGGGGTCCAACAAGACCTTAAACCGAAGATAAAATTTAATGTAAATACAACACAGTTTAATCTATGCTACTGATCATGACTAGAATCACGCTGAAATGAGGTAATTATTCAAACTGCAACTTTAAAAGGATGAATTTTAAAATTTCCCACCTTAATTAAGCAGGTCCATTTCCCGTTTTTGAACAGACGATTTTACTCAAACCATTTCACCTAGGACAGTCTGCCTATTAAATATCATAGATTATACGAATCAAAAAGAATTGTTCGGCAATATGTGAAAAACGACAGAAACTGTAGAACTGATGTTACAAAATAATAGGCCTAGTTTAAAATAATTCCAACTACCAAACTAATTATCCATTTTATGCGGGTATCTGACGTACAGATAGTGTGGAAGTCCCAAATTACGAATTGTGTAAATGCCCATAAAACATATCTATTCCCTCCACGGATTTGCTTCGCACATATAGGGTGTTGCCCTTCCGTTTAATTAACTAAAAACATATATCTCTAGCCTTTCTCTAGTCGGAATAAATCATCTTACATCAAAGCATAAGCCTTTAAAAGTCTATGGTACAATGGCTAGATATTCTCGAAATTAAACTCAATTAAATGCGAAGTGAGTGTTTTCTTAACTTAAAAAAAATAAAAATGTTTCTATGATGCTTGCAGCGTGACTACTAAAACCGAGTATAACGAGAGGAGAACCTGTGATTTGAACAGACACGGTGAAGACTAACATTTAAACTGTTCATCTTCTGTCTTGCATGTAAATAGCAATGTACGTTGAATATCAGTTTAACAAACTTATTTTAAATCTAATTAAATATAGGAATTACTTTAGAAGAGAGGTTTAATTAGTAAACTTCCATGGACAGTTTAAATTATAATTTAGACATGACACATCCAGTGTACAATGATTATGAACTAGTCAAACAGACAAAATTCGCATACAGATGCTTTTAAACTTGACTGCATAGGACTAGTAATTTTGTCCATGATATATTAAACCAGTTAGTGACGAAAAGCCGAAAAGAACAATCCACTGATCAGAATCTAGCTTTGCTAAACGAGTCAAATACACTATATATTGTAATCCCAGATATAAGTGACCGCAATTTTTTTTACGATAAAAATCGTATGGCCTGACTTTGATTAAACCTTTTCGTGTTCTTCCTTCGACACTTGTGGGTTGGACATGGGATGAGTGTAGTATACTCATCCCAGGCAGGACTGATCCGGGGGCGTAAAACGTTATGCTTTAATTTAATTTTAATAATTTAATTTGCACCAGAGTGTAGGTTTAATGCATAACTGAACACACCAGAAAATATTCAAAGCAGAATACAGGCTCCTTTAACACGAGGTTAGAGGCCATACAGATTCAGTATTATTTGTGAGTCAGGCGCAGGCCTCATTTAAAAATGTTTCGTACAAGATACGATTTCACATTAAAACCCAATCAGGACCTACTAGAAAACTCGTCCACTATGCTACTACAGGTCTGTAACATTTCAGCCCTCTGGATAAGAAATAAACTTCATATTGTGGTTTTCTGGCTATTGTTGTATAATTTACTGCTGGTTGCTACCATTTGTGAAAGTCTTGAACATGCCGTTAAACACCAACCATCTGGTGTATGAAATTATATGTGGAGAGTTTTACGATATTCAATTCTTTGATTCCATCACATTCAACACACTGATGAATCTTCACGACAGTTACATTTACAGCTTGCTATTCTGTATAGCCTATAAAAATGACTTTAATGATCATGGTCAAGCTACGATTTCATTATTTTTTGCTTTATATTGTTAACATTAAAGTGTAAACAAACAGATCCAAGTGGGTAAAATTTTCTCTCTTCATTTAGGACAATAGGGGGTAAAATGATGAATCCATAAGCCCTTGTCACACTTAGAGACAGAATGTCGTCGAAATGAACTTTTATGGTATATTCCTGGATATTCGAAGTTTATTCTCAAAATTCTACCTGCATTCTGAGTGCATTCCAAATAATCTGGTCCATTATTGTGGCCAGTCCAAAATAATGTTTGACTCATATTCAAAACTTTCTAGGTACATTCGTAGTGGAGCATTTAAAGTGTTACGCTCGTATAACCAGGGATCGGCTTACAATAGCCCATACTGACTATACCCTATACGCTGGTTCATATAGCAAAGCTTTTCAGGTAAAGGACCTCGGAGCTTAATATGGTCTACACTCTTACAAAATTCTATTGGTTAATCTGATCACATGAGCATACAGGTTTGCAAAATGGCAGCTCAAAGTTTAGACGAGAGGACTGTATGCTCATGTGACCAGATCAACCAATATAATTTTGTGTGAGTCTAGAGTCTAACTCCGCGGCCATTTTCCTGAAAAGCTTTGTTATATGAACCAGCGTATAGGGTACAGTCAGACTGAGTCAGTATGGGCTACTGTGAGCCGATAGCTGGTTATACGAGCTGGTTATACGAGTACTAAAGCGTATTCTCACTGCATCTTGACTACATTCTAAATAGTCTTGCGGGCCAAGTTGCAGCATTCTGAAATGATTTGAAACATTTTGTTTGCATTCGAGGGAGAATCCAAGCGGTAATTCTCTGCAAACATTCGTATTAAAACGCGGACAGCTGCTAGAACTGTGGTTTCTAAGCTGAAGAGTCCTATAAGTAACATCACGGCACCAATTTGATTTTCCTGCCCCAATGTGGCACAAGTTTTTAAATATTTTTTATCCGGCTGATCATCAGCAATTGTCTTAGAAGCAGTTATGATTAGCTCAATCCCAGCGGCTGTTGCCAGGTATTATTGCTAAAGAATTTGCCATGCTGGTAATTGTTGAGGAACTTATTTAAGGAGGGCTTATAAATGCATACAGATAAAAAACTCTTCAAACTGGAACAGATCAGCCAAATGTTGACAAGTGAAACTGAAGGATATTTGTGCCATTAAACTACTTGGATTGAAAATTTTAGTATTTTTTTAAATTTTAAAGTATTTCACGGACTCACAGCATTTAGTTCCTCTTTGTGAGAGCATTAATGAGACATAAATAGTCTATATACTATTTTAAACTTATGCATTCCATTATCCTTGGTTTAGTTTAACTTGGTGAGCTGATTAGCCCTAGGGTCATGGTTTGTTTGTTTTCTAGATGGCAATAGACTACTGTAATAGAGTTCAACTCCAGGCTACTTGACTTCAGGACCTTAAATATTGTCTGATGCTGTATCTTACTGATATAGGACTTTCTTCTGCGGAATCTATCTTCAGGTTGTATGGTCTGGCAAGCTCCTCTCCAATGTACTATGTATAACAAATATCTCCAATCCGCTGTCCCCAAAATGTGGAATAGGTGTCTAAAGAAATTACTTAAACTTTGCTTTAAGCAGTTTAAAAGTATTTTGGTCAGCACATGTCTGGTACCATTCTGATTCTCAAGAAGTTAAGTTCCAATAACAGGAGCTGACCTCTGGCTGCAGTCAGCCATATGTATGTTTCTTGTTTTGACTTACAATATCCAGAATCCTCTCTCCAGATGGGTTTCAACCATAATCACAAAGAATCCAGAATAACGATAATCATCATGATTTCACAGAGAAATCCTACTGCTTTATTTTGAAAATACCCCTGAGATTACAAATGTGAATCAGTTTATAATTAAGAGAGGTAAATTGTTTTTAATTAATAAATTACAACTGATTTGAAATATAATTTTCTCATTCAGAATTTCATGTCAACAACAGCGTTGGTTTTAATGCCATTATTCTCAAATTCACATTTTAAGTTTAAATTTTAAATTTACTCACTCTTTACTGTACTTCTCCTGTTTACAAAGTTAGCAGAGCCTCCTGGCACTGGACAAAGACAGACTTCATATGATTATAAGAATTCATTAAATGTTATCTATGTTAACACGGCTGCAGTGCTAGGTACTAATACATGTAGAATCATACAAGTGCAGCCCAAGCTCATAAATCGGATGCACATTAGTCATGAAGATGTACATCAAGCAGTCTTTGCTAAAGTTAAGGTAAACAAAGTATTTGTACTGTTGTCAGTCTCTCTGATTTCCACTAAGTCAATTATTGAGTAACTTACAACACAATAAACCAAAAGCTGATCCCCACATCAACCGGAAATAAGCTGGACAGAGAAATGCTCCAAATAACCCCCCTTGTCAGATTTAAAACTGGACTCTATAGTAAAGGTACAGGAGGACTTCAAAGGATCAATTGTCTCCAAAACGGTTATTTTCAGAGCAGTTATGACAGTTCAAATGTCAAGATTACAAGATCCAGTTTAGCAGTTTATCTGTATTATGAGATGATTTATCAATTTTGAAATGGATTTGCATCCATGCGCCAATGTGATTAACTGAATCATTAGTACAAACATAAAAATTATATACAAAATGTTGAAATCAATGTAAAGGAAATTAAGCACATAGAATAGTTTCATTTCAGACAAACTGAGGTATATTTGCTGTCCCCCACATGTGAAATAGTATGCCTTACTATTACTTAACTCCTTCCTCTGTACAATACCTGTTTCTCTTTCAAATTAAACACGACTATTAACTAAACAATTCATCTGAAAATCAAATTCCTTGTTTAGTAATGTTTGCATTGCCATGCAGTGGTCATTAGTCTTTCCCCATAGGAACACCTGAAATGTTGTTACAGGGGAACTGTACCCTGTACTTAATTGGTCCTTAAGTAACACAATTATACAAAAATGTCACATGTAGCTTAGAGATTTTTGGTGGAAATATTACTTAGATCATTATGACGATGTACCAAGTACATCATGTCAGATGTTATGACTTAAAGAAACATCTAAAGTGACATAGTCCTGGTCAGATGTTTAACCCACTTTTCACACTTCTGTCTTCTCTCTGTGCTGATTGACTGTCATGTTTTTCACCAATCTTCTTTGACTTTGCTTGACCAGCAGTTTTTAGATATATAGTTTTCTTGTGTGTTTGACCTACAGTTTTTCCACCCGATAAAACAGATGGTTTGGTAGTGCCCAGATCTATAGTTTTCTTGTGTGATTGACCAGCAGATTTTACACCTGATAAAACAGATGGTTTGGTAGTGCCCATATCTACAACCCGCTTGTCATCAAACTGATAGCCCCAGGTGAGGTGGTCTCCATTGGCTAGAAGTTCCTCAGTGATATCAATCAAGTCATTAGCAGGTTCTATATAGTCCATACTTTTAGTGCTGGGTTTAGGAAGTGCGGTGACCAGATCCTCTGATGGGATGTAAGGTGGTATTATAACAACCTGCTGGCCTGAATGGACTTTCACTGGTTTAGTCTTGTGGTGCGTTGAAAGGTGTTTGCCCCCTGACCTCTGCTGTCCATGTATTATCAGCTGATCCATTATGAGATCGATGTTAGTTTCTGTGACTGTGGCCGGTTGTTTATAAGTTAAATCTGGGTCTCCCATGATATCTTCAAGAACATTCTCATCTGAAACACGTGTATTCACAAATAACTACAAATACATTTTGCTTTTATTTCATATAGATGGAAATGTAATATATAAAAAAAATTTAAAGAAAAAAAAAAAAACAAGCAATGGTGTCCAGGTATTGTTTTTCAATTATGGAACAAGTCTGAAATTCAGCAAAAGATTCATTTTAATTAGCTACAAGCCAGGAATGCAAAGATGGCCTCTAGTTCTGATAATATATTTCAATACCATCAGCATTACCCCTCTCCAGCTCGCCTTTTGTAACTAACTATGCTGCACTGGTCGGGGAACTTTTCAATGTGTATTTGTAACATATTGAAATGGTGTATTTGTGGGCATAAACATACAAAAAAATGATGCAGAAAATTTCAAGAATACAAAAATCTTCAGATTAGAAAGCAAACAAAGTTGCATTAACTTAGATGATTCTATTTAGAAAGCTATGAATTAGACTGGTACATGTACTGTGGTAATAAAAACCAACGCCAAAAAGAAAAAAAAATATAAAAGAAAATAAAAACAAGCAATAAAACTCATTTTCCAATAAGATTCTCTCTCCAAATGATTATTTGTTAACAAAATGAACAATTTTCTCACTTACCTTCTCACAATTTTGCAGGTTCGTAGTGTTTTATACATTTACGATCCATACTATCTCATCTGCTCATTTTGTACTTACCTGGCTCGACAGCTACAGGTGGATTTAAAACCTGGGGATTATGGGCAGCGTTTAACACCACAGAAACAGCTTGCTTTATTACTGGGTCCTTCAACTTCTCACTTAGCTGTTTGTCAAGTCTCTTTTTGGATAGAGTTTTAGGCTCATTCTTGACAAAGTTTGGAGAACTGGTGACCCAATTAATGGACTTTTGATGATCATCAATGTTATCAAGTATAATGTCCAAACTCGTTCGTCCGTTTTCAGCTTCTGATGTCCAGGTTTTGGCAATTTTATGGGGGATTTGTTTGTTGGCATCAACTCCAGTACCATCTGTAATCATTATATAGCCGAGAAAAAATGTTAAAGTACATGTAATTGCTATCTTGAATTTAGAGAAAGTTGAGTTATTATCACTGTACCTGACAACATAGACAACAATCTGAGTATATTGCGTAAAGCATTAAGACTCAAGTATAAAACAGATTGTTTTACATAAAAATGTAAAAACCATGAACATAAATTTGGGAAAGAAAAGTTATATAAAATTATGATCGATTTGTTTCATTTGTTCAAATGAGAAGGACTCATACCATTTGATATCAGACCCTCAATTTGTGACCCATCCTCTCCCATGTACAGTCTCTCCAGGCTTTCATAATCAATATCAGTAAACCTTCCTGTTACAGCAATAAGACAGAAAAATTAATGTTAAACAGAATGTCGAGTGACATGAATTCCATCCAATAGTGTATATAATTTTTTTTTAAACATGGAGAATATATATGCAGATATCCAATGATTGACATTAAAGCTTGACTATATGTCAGTAGAGTTGTGCCACTTGAGCACTAACTCATAATGTTATGCCTTTGAATTTAATTAAAGGTTTGGAATTTTTTATCTGAATATACATCTATAATACATGTACCAGCGATATCACACACTTAATTTCTCCCTGACAGATATTAAATCAGTAAATACTTACCTGGGGGAACCGTCATCTCATTCAACAGTTTATCAAGATCCCGATTAAGGGTGTCTTCTGTAAAATAATCCAAGAGTTGAGGAATAAGTGAAAAGAACAAAGTCAAAACAACATCTAACATACAGATGTGATAATACACACAATAAAATAACTTGTGTTATCACGTATCAAGCAATACAAATCACTCACCTTAGATTATCATATGAAAAATGGATTTTCAGATACAGACAGAGACTACTAATTTCAATAAACTGTTTCTCATTACCTTGTGCCTTATCTAATTTGAGTCCACCTTCTTTGACTCGCACTGAAAAGTAAGCAGATTTCAGGAAAAGGTGAATTCCAGAAGTTAAACCTAAAAAAAAATCTATATATATTTCAATCCAAACCTGTCCCAATACCCCATTTTTGGGCAGAAATACATCACATAGACAAAAAACATTAAAAGAGAAAAAGAAAAAACACACAACACATGCTAATCTGCTTGTTTAATCAAATCACTTCTGCTTGAATAAGCTTAAACTAAAAAAAATCAGATTGCCCAAAAGGAGGATTGTGATCAATTATTCAAAGCATGGTTTGATTTCTCACCCATGAAGAGTCACTCACCAGGCCTTGGAGTAACTTTATGCAACAATACTTCTAAATCAAAACGATTGATCACCTCTGAAACACAAAATACATGATAAATTGTCTACTTACAATGACAAGTAATTAGTCATATGCTAAAAAACTTTTTTTAACGGATGTTGATAAACTTTAGATGTACTGCCAAAAGTTCTGAAAAAAAAACTATAACAAATTAAGTACATGTTGGTGTTTACCTAACATTAAACAGCCCTTCACCTTGGGGTAAGATAACAATAGCATGACATTCACTCAGTGACTGTGATTGGACTGGACAAATAACTTCATCACCAGACAGACTGTAATGAATCTGGGTGGATCTATAATGTAATCAGTGTCATCAACAGACAGATAATATACAATTCATTCCTGCAGTTTGCTAACAAGCCATCTCTAATGGAGAGACAGAACCAAAATTATCAAAACAGAATCGGTTTATAACATCATCATAATTATAGACAACATGTTATCTCCAAAGTTTATATAATAGCAACATTCATATTTGATACAGCGAAAGTCAATATGAACAATCTCTGAATGATAAGGCAACTAACATGGATGGGTTTGTTCAATTATCAGAACAAACACTTGTCAGAAATTAAGCAAAATACTGAAAAGTTTGTAGAACATAGCAAACTAGATGGTGTGACAACTGGTACCCAGCAGAAGCACTACTGATGAAAATCCATATATGTCAGTCCTCACTGTATGATGCAATCCTATACGATGTTCAATGAATGTTTGCTAGGCAGAACTTCAAACCTGAAAGGACTTTAACTCCATAATAAAATATGCAGAGATCCTCAGAACTCAGATCGCAGCTACAGATGGATTGGTTTGATCAGTACTGCACCAGACCTAAACATATCTCTCCACTTTCTATGTTTTTATCAGCAAGACCCCATGGCACCGCTGTACCGTATTTCTCTTACAGTGCCGGACAAGAGAACTCACAAACCAAGGAGTCGGAGATATGTTAAGAGAGATTTAACAAGACAATTAATTAGAACATAGAATATGTTCACTTTACCTTTACACACCTTGCCATTACCGGAGTAACCAGCTCTACAGGTACAGGTGAATGAGCCCATGGTGTTAGAACATGCAGCATGCTCAGAACATCTCGATACACCTTTCTCACACTCATTTATATCTATAAGCAGAAAAAAAGCCATCGGCTGTAATTAATTAGAAACGGTTGTAGGGGACTTTTGAATCCAAAAATGTAAAATGTATGTAAATGTCAAAAACTTCAAAGTTGGATAAATAGTTATTTGTTGACATTTTAATTAATTCATACTGATAGATTAATGTTACTTTTCCATATCATTGTTTGAGCCCCCCTATACCTCTAACAACATGAACATCTTTAACATGTGTTGTAAATTCGTGGAGCAACAAAATCTTCCATCAACCATTCCATCCCACCAGCACTGACTTGTAATTTTTATAGTAAACTCCTCCTAGGGGGTGTTATAACTTACCTGAGGATCGAGATCTTCCATCTCCTGTGTAACCCTACTGACATGGATGGCTATAGGTACCAGCTGTGTTATAACTTACTTGAGG
>JARFOD010121074.1:0-14516 GCA_031763545.1 Mopalia muscosa | reverse complement strand
CCTCTTACGATCGACCGAGGAAGCCGAGGGAGTATTCTGCAGGGCCATGGCCCACCCGCTCCCTCACGGGGCGGCAATAAAGGGAGACAAGGCAGGACAATCACATGGTCTAATACAAAGATACCCCAAATAGATTAGCTCCAAGTTGCCCCGCTAGCTCTGAAATAACCCAGGCAACAGGTAAATTTGTCTTTACAATATATGATATAAAATTAAAGCAAAGTCAAGCAGGGGCACAAACATGTACTTATGTGGTTAGCTTAGACTAGAACGCATAGAACCCCGAAATCATCGTAAAGAGCAACCAAAAGTCATATTCAGGCCTTCTGATTTGAGGTGTGCTGTCTTATGTTTTAACACAGATCACTCACTGTAATTTAGAAGGCCTGCATGATATATTGTGGTGGGTTGATGGAGGGAGCGTCTTATCTAAGGGACAACACGATTGCACGAAGCTGACGTGAATTTAGTGCTGATGTTTTTTGATATTATGGTTGTGCTGTATTATTTTTGTTTGCTGTCAGCATAAAGATCATCATAAGATAGTAAAATCATTATCTCATAGCTATATTGAATAAGAATACGTCTCTTTTAGACTTGTTTTATACAGTCAACAAAGAGACATCGTCGAAAGGCCTTCCTCTGAATAAATGAATAATATCGAATTTGTATTGCTTCTCACCTCGCCAAAAAACACACTGTTTTTTTTTTAACAGTTATTGAGCAACCCTGGCAAGTCCTGCCAAATGTTGTTCTGAAATCAGGAAGACAGTTTAAATTAACCATAAATGAGTAGGTTATACTTCTGAGAAGTTATTGATTTTGACGTGACAAGGGATGTCAAGTGGTTGTTTTATGCGTCGATCTAACCAGCAAGTGTTATACAAGGCCATACAATTTTTATATTATGAAAGATAAATTGCAGGATCCTAGTAGTGTTCGCTTATATCTAAAGGTTAGGAAGTCTCAAGTAGTGTAAAGCTAAGGTTTTTCTAGCTTATACTGGGTTAGTAAGGCTCAATTCGTGTAATTGGAAGTGAGAAAAATTGCAGGTTAAAGATACCTGAACTGTATTTATGTATTATTAACAAGACTAATGAGTGATATCAATCAAATGTGTCCAGATGTTCAGTACATCAAATATTATTAGACAGTGCTTATGGCCCCCAGAAAGTGAAAAAAGCTTGAAATTACAGTTATGTGGACTAAAAATAAGGTTACATGGTATGACCATGTACGTTAATCGGAAAGATTTACAACTCCGCCACTTCAAAGCGTACTTTGATGAATTTCGCCAGACGGCGCCCAGCTTGACTTCATACAGTTGACTGAGCACGATTTGCCCTCAAGAGCTTAATTCACGCATCCGCACATATGGTTTCACGGGATGTCTATTGGCTTTGTGGTAAAGACGATTAAGCTCTTGTTTTGTCACTTTGATTGGGCGTTAAACTTTAAACAAAATGACAGTTACTTTCAACAAGCAAAACAATGTGTGGTGCGATAATCTTATTCATACTAATTAGGCTGGTTCAAAAGGTGTTTCGATTAACTCCAGGGGGTTAGATAGTATATAAGCTTACTGTAACAATTAGCAAACATTAGTAGCAAGTGGAGGAAACAAGATCACTGCTTTTTATAACTTATATATCTTTGGACTGCTTTAACTGTCGAGAAGAGAGATATAATTCTAATAAGAACACACTCCAATCTACATCACAACACTCACAGAAATGCGGAAGTTATTCAAATTGCAACTTTAAAATGCTCAATTTTAAGATTTTAGCAGATTTACCCATGTTAATTAAATGGGTATATTTTCCGTTTTCAAATAGCCGATTTTACTTAAACCGTGTAACCGTCGCACTATTAGCTTATACAATATAATAGATCATTCAAATATGAAACAATATGCAATTTTGGGGAAATCCTTCCAATGCGGAAATATGTGTAAATTGACAAAAACTGTAACTTCTTTTACAAAATAATATTTTAAAACCATTATAATTACAAAACTTTTAGTCACTTTTATGTGAGTATTTTACGTCCTTGATAGTGTGAAAGGTACAGATTACAAATTGTTTTGCGCATATAGGGTGTTGTTGAGAATCTTTTCTGTCGGAAGTGATCATTGACCATTGAACACCAAAGGAAAAGCCAGGCAGTCGAATCTATTCAGCTTTCAATAAAACAGCGGGATAGTCTAGCACAGTCACCTGTCCAGGCCAGCGAATTGTTACTCTTTCTGATATACGGTTTATACCTCCATGGTAATGATAGACTACATGTATTAGAGATAGAGAACTCTGCATCTAATTCTAAGTGTTGTTTTCTGTATATAACTTATGTAATGTTGCATTACTACGACGCAAAATGCAGCAAAAATGTAAAATCAGCATCTTATATGAGAGTTACATCTCCTGTGACCGAGGTGGTTACTTACGACGCTTTTAAAACAGTCACGTGACTTGCTCCGGCGTTAACAAATGAACCAGTATTTGAAAGATAGTAGAAAAAAGTAAAACAAAATCGCAACCGTAGTTCAAATCAATTCTTCTTGTTAACAGCTACATATTTCTAGCAAGATGGTGTACTTAGTAATTAATTCCAAACATAAATAGTACACATAGTCTCAAACTCAAACTAATCAGGGTTAAATGAAGCCGCAACAACAACAACTTCGTGTAAACAAATGGATTCGGCCAGTAGTTAAAGTGATAAAATTATGATTAAATTCATGTTCACTCTCATTTTAGCTAAAACATTGTCTAAATGCCACTTGCCTTATTAAAATTTTACTTTTTTTGTTGATTTGTTGTCATTTTGATGACAATTTGGTAAACGTTATAGCTGAACGCACTCCCCTGTAGGCGGCCATCTTGATGCGGTATTTTGATCACGTGGTAACACTGTTGCCAACCGACGCGGTGTATATTTCCGACGATAGGCATATTGCATTACGACAAGAAAATGCATTAAATTTACCAATAGATCTCGCTCACATTTTAAATACCGGTTAGTGTTTTCGTTACATTTGCTCGGATTGCCTCTCACAATAAAACTGGAATAATATATTCGTATTTGTTTTCTTCTGTTAGCTTTCAAATCTACTCACATGTAGCCCACAGGCATAGATCTAGTAGGCCTACATGAAAGATCGGGGACTACGGTAAGGCCTATATATATATGCCAAAGACCCGCATTCGACTCCGGACGACGTATACAAGCAATTGTTTTCTTCTGAATTCTCTTATTTGAAAAAAAAAAAACCCCACATATATTTTTATTAATTCTTTTCCCTTTCAAAAACAAAGTGTAAGCAAATCAATCAATCAATCAATCAATCAATCAATCAATCAATCAATCAATCTCACAAGCAATCAATCTCACAATATCACAATATCACAATTTCACAATCACACAATCACACAAACACACAAACACACAAACAAAAAATCACAAACAAACAATCACAAACAAACAATCAGAAACAAACAATCACAAACAATCGATTACACACAATCAATCACACACAATCAATCACAAACAAACAATCACAAACAAACAACCACAAACAAACAATCACAAACAATCAATCACAAACAAACAATCACAAACAAACAATCACACACAATCAATCACAAACAAACAATCAGAAACAAACAATCACAAACAAACAATCACACACAATCAATCACACACAAACAATCACAAACAAACAACCACAAACAAACAGTCACAAACAAACAATCACAAACAATCAATCACAAACAAACAATCACAAACAAACAACCACAAACAAACAATCACAAACAAACAACCACAAACAAACAATCACAAACAATCGATCACACACAATCAATCACAAACAAACAATCACAAACAAAGAATCACACACAATCAATCACAAACAAACAACCACAAACAAACAATCACAAACAAACAATTACGAACAAACAATCACAAACAATCGATCACACACAATCAATCACACACAATCAATCACAAACAAACAACCACAAACAAACAATCACAAACAAACAATCACAAACAAACAATCACAAACAATCAATCACAAACAAACAATCACAAACAATCAATCACAAACAAACAATCACAAACAAACAATCACAAACAAACAATCACACACAATCAATCACAAACAATCAATCACAAACAATCAATCACACACAATCAATCACACACAATCAATCACAAACAATCAATCACACACAAACAATCACAAACAATCAATCACACACAATCAATCACAAACAAACAATCACAAACAGTCAATCACAAACAAATAATCACAAACAATCAATCACAAACAAACAATCCCAAACAAACAATCACACACAATCAATCACAAACAAATAATCACAAACAATCAATCAACAGACAAGACCATGAGTTGTCAAGGTATCGCGTATTCATTCCTATACAGGTTAACCATACATTGCCATATCCACAACAGACTCTAAAACTGTAGCAGACCTTTCGTAGGCCTATTGATTATATCGGAAGCTGTAGGCTAAGAGATGGTTTGATTGATGGGTAACGTTGTAGAACAACAACTGGTGTAGGTTATAAAGAGATCTGCGGGCGTCATAGAGACCCCGTTCTGGGGCAATATATGGCTACTGGCTGTCTGCATATCTCATTAACACTGATCAACAAAATAATTGAATAATTGATGGTGTTTAGCGCCTTGCCCAAGGGTATTGCACTTGTACAGCGGAGGTGGAGCCAACGATTTTGCTGCCCTATCAGAACTCTCAAATGTCTAGTGTTAAGCTCCACTGGAAAAGTTATGGGTATCCTTGAACGTAGGCTACTCCAGAGAGCAACAACAAAAGGACATATATAACTGTATAATACAATAATACCATGCCCAGGGCACTGAAACAGAGTGGGTGGCGGAATTGATTTTTGAAAATGCTTAAATAACCATATAACCATCAGTTGAATGCTTTGATCAGTTTGTAAACGTCAAGAAATACGAATGTCTTCATCCGTTATACAATCTGTGAAAATCTCAAACGATCCAATAAAAAAGCTTTACAGGCATTCATATATATACCCCAGTAATCCGCCGATTAAGCCGTAATCTTGTTGTATGTGCTATATATATATATAGAATTATAAGACGTTAAGGGTGTATATACATTTTCTCCGGACGAATCGTCAATAATCTCTGAACGCATGTTACTAATGGATTGTTATTGCGTTATGTTTTGTGTATAAGCATATTGAATCAAATTCGTACAAAGTAAATTAATTATATATTGCGTATAACATTTGAATCATAGTTTTAAAATACAATCAGTTATAATTGATGTGTATCGAACAAATCGTATTTGGCATGTAACTATAAATAAGTTATATTTGTTAAGGTTTAAAACCCCCAAAAGGGTTGTTGTTGCCTGAATCATATAGTTTAATTTCTTGCCGTAGTTCACCATTTTCTGATGACTCATCAAATGACTGTAATTCTTGTGCCTGAACTCTGACGTCAACAGATCCCTGTGTCGATTCCATGGCGTCAGCTAAGGTTGTCATGGTATTGAGTTTTATTATTATTCCTGGACACGATGGCTGGTAGTTTTCGACAAAATGGATCAGAATTTCGGAAAACAAGGATGTATCTTACGATTTCTACAGGTCCTTAATAATAAAACATTGCATATGAATTGAGTAGTTGGTAGAAAACTGTCCCCTTTATAGATATTCCCTTGTTTGTCAGCGGAAAAGGAATAAAACCATGCTGTGACTCTGTCGTCAGAAAACTTTGTGAGGGGGTTGTTTTTCTGCTCTTGCCGTTTTGTTTCATTTGTAGGGCTTCTGTAGTAATCAGGCCACAGTCTGACATGAGCTGATAATTATTACACAATTTCAACAGTCTTTGAGAATGATATCCTCTAGATAAAATCATTGGATGGGCTGTGTTTTAAGTCTTGATCACATAAAAATATTGTTTAAATTAATCCATTTCGATTAAAATAAAACATTTTTTTTATTTTACTGAATGCATTAGGTTTATGAAATATGAATATTTAAATCAAATGATCATTTCCTGTAAAATTAGGCATTTATTTATTTTGTGAGAACGCATTCTAACGAATGTTTTGCTTTTGTAATAACAGAAATCCGAGTTGTAAAAGACCGTCAATATGTTGCCGAAAATGTGGCGCTAGGACCGGTACACCTTGTAGGAATTTTGCTCTCAGTCAATTATATCCATTTGTATCATTAAAGAATAAATGGTAGACAATAATTACCAAACTAGTAGAAGTCAAAACGGCACCATTGATATACTGGAATGAAATACGTACTAATTGGCACTTAATGTCCATGGCTGTGTGACAATTTGTGTCAATAATTAAAAAAAGTGATTTAAATTTTAAAATGTTGTCATTTAATTTGTGGTTTTGCACCGCTGCCCCTATCCGAATTTCCCTGCATTTCAATCAAAATGTTTTATTTTCAAAACAATCGTTACGTTCATTCTTGATTTCGATTTGTCATGTACACATTTAACACTAATAAGGTAAAAGTAAATATGATAGAATGAATTCAAAAAAATAAATAAGGGTAACAGTTATAAATCATGAAATAAATTTAAACGTTCCTGGTAATCATACAAATATGATACTCTTGGGTGATATACCTGACCTGGCTGAGAAAGCCACTCACAAAGAGAGGCTTGTATATGGATTGTTTTATCGGATTTCTTACCAACTCTTTATTTGTGCCCCAAGCTTCCAAGCCTCCAACACATTCAAATTCAAAGTTTATTTCACTCTAAAGACCACGCAGGGTGGCACAAGAGGTAGATAAATACATATATAATACATAATACACGGCGGTTTACAGTAGAATAGAGCATATATCTATACAAGCATTTTACTTCTTATTGGACAGTTTATACCCTTCCACAATATCTTTAACCAAATTTGTTAAGATAGTTTGGCGATGTGTATTAAACAATTCTCTAGTTTTTAACGCACTAGGATTCGTATAGCAGTACCTTGGGAGGTGGACTTTCCTTATATTTAATAAATTGGGACATATAAAAAGAAAATGATATTCGTCCCCAACTTTGAATTTGAATTGAATTTATCAGTAACACACACATCATGAATTCTGCCTTGTCAAGAACAAACGTTTGTTGGGAAACCACATTGGAGAAAACGCAATATAGCCTGTTATAAAAAAACAGATGTGTGAACAATAGATAAGTTCAGGGAAACCAGGTCGTGAGGCGAAATCATTTTTACTTTGTCAAGTGTATTATGTAACACTGATACAAACAATAAACAAACCAACAATAATTCATTCTGTTAAACTTTTAATTTATTCGGTTATAAGACAATTCTATTCAAACAGTTGACTATTCCCTGTGTTCAATAGTTTCGTTTTCACATACATCGTCAAGATGACCAGGTCACTAAGTAATCTATAGCTTTAGTCGATAAATCCTCATTCATCTATGTTATTCTTCTACGTCAATTATTTTCTAACCGTTGACAATTTTCCACAGCTATGTCAGATAGTATCCACGATGAATATACTTGTCTACCGTTACCCCTTTTCGAACTATCACAAAAAAATTTACTTCTCATCCGATGAAATATAACACAATATTAATGCATGGGCAATAAATATAACTAAATGATTGTCAATTCTATAAACATCTGCGTTGAGATAATTCTGTAAAGTCAAATGTGTGTCCAACGGTTTCGTTTTCATTTACGTATCTTTCGAAAGGTCTGGAGACGGTGTTCGCAGCGTTGCTGTTCAGACCCATACTCGTCATAGCACGTGTAGCCATGGTGTACACTTGGTCCCACTTCCGCTCGCTGGATATCTGATATATTTCTCTTGTTGCCTTGGTAACTTGCATTCTGCACTTTAGAAGTTCCACAAAAGCAAGATTACCATTTTGTTCTGCAGTTTCCAATTTCCTTGTCATCGACCCAAGTTCCTTATCTACAAGATGAAGTAACATTTCAAATTAACAATAATATAGAAAAATCACCAAGAAATTTTAGCATACTGTTATGTCCAGATATAACAAATATTTTTTAAGACCTACATATGTGTAAAATGCAGAAGAAACATTACCAGGGGAAACCAACGAAGTGTAAATTGTATGGCGCTTTATATCGAAATAATTTTACACTTAGGTTTTCCTAGCTTATTCACAATTTGTAGAAGGTTTGATTTTGTGTTGACTAAGATCTTACCTAATTTCTTGCCGTAGTTCACCATTTTCTGATGACTCATCAAATGGCACTGTAACTCTTGTGCCTGAACTCTGACGTCAACAGATCCCTGTGTCGTTTCCATGGCGGCAGCTAAGGTTGTCATGGTGATGAGTCTAATAATTATTTCTGGACACGAATACGGCTGGTACTTTTCGACAAAATGGATCAGAATTTCGGAAAACAAGGATGTATCTTGCGATTTCTGCAGGTCCGTATTTATAAACGAGTGCAAATGAATTGAGTAGTTGGTACAAAACTGTCCCCTTTATAGATAGTCCCTTCTTTGTCGGCGGAGAAGGATAGAAACCATGCTGTGACTCTGTCGCCAGACAACTTTGTGAGGGGGTTGTTTTTCTGGTCGTCCTGTTTTGTTTCATTTGTAGGACTTCTGTGGTATTCAAGCCACAGTCTGACATGAGCTGATAATTATTACACTAATTTTAACAGTCTTGATCGCATAAAAATATTGTTTAAATTAATTAATTATTTTGTTTAAAAATAAAATATTTTTGATTTTACTGAATGCATTAGGTTTATGAAATATGAATATTTAAATCAAGTGATCATTTCCTATAAAATTAGGCATTTATTTATTTCGTGAGAACGCATTCTAACGAATGTTTTGCTTTTGTAATTACCGAAATCCGAGTTGTAAAAGACCGTCAATATGTTGCTGAAAATGTGGTACTAGGACCGGTACAACGTGTAGGAATTTTGCTCTCAGTCAATTATATCCATTTGTATCATTAAATAATTACTAGTAAACAATAATAACCAAACCGGTAGAAGTCAACACGCCACAATTTCTATGACTTTATACTGGAATGAAATACGTACTAATTGGCACTTAATGTCCATGGCTGTGTCACAATTTGTGTAAATAATTTTAAAAAGTGATTTATATTTTCACACGCGGTTATTGAATTTGTGGTTTTGCACCGCTGCCAAATCATATTTTGCATACAACTAATCAGTTATATTTGTTAAGATGTAAAATCCCCAAAAGCCTTATTGTTTCCTGAATCATTGGTCTAATAATCATACCAGATTTAATGGGCAGATGTGAACAGCGGACTGTTGATATTAAGGTAAATGTTGTCCGGTTGCTCTCTGGATTCAGGAGAAATATATATAGTTGATTGGAAAATATTGATTGGAAACCATTATCAGAGAAAACGCAATATTGCTTAGTACAGGACAACCACTATAGGAACAAACGATAATTATATTGAAACCAAAACATGAGATTAATTGATTTTTTAATTTGTCAAGTGAAATCTTCTACAAATATAACATGGATACAAATAATAAACAAACGGACAATAATTCATTACGTTCAACCTTTAGTTAATTAATCTTTCAGTCAGTTATTTTAACCATTTAACAATCCCTGTATTCAATTGTTTCTTTTTCACATTCCACAGCTATGTCAGATAATACCCATGAAAGAATATACATGTATATCGTGACACCTTTTCAAACTATAACAAGATAATTGTTTTCTCGTCTGATGAATAACACAATATTGATGCTTGGACGATAAATGTAAAATGTTTGAGGTGTATTTCAACTTTATATGTTGAGGATTGTCAACTTTATACACATCTGCGTTGAGATAATTCCGAAAAGTCTAATGTGTGTCCAACGGTTTCGTTTTCAGTTCCATATCTTTCGAAAGGTCTAGAGACGGTGTTCTGAGCGTTGCTGTTCAGACCCATACTCGCCATAGCACGTGTAGCCATGGTGTACACTTGGTCCCACTTCCGATCGCTGGATATCTGGTACATTTCTCTTGTTGCCTTGGTAACTTGCATTCTGCACTTTAGAAGTTCCACAAAAGTAAGATTACCATTTCGTTCTGCAGTTTCCAATTTCCTTGTCATCGACCCAAGTTCCTTATCTACAAGATAATAACACATTTCAGATAAACAAAAATATAGAAAATTCACCGAGAAATTGTATCCAACTGTAAAGTTCCGATATAACAAATATGTGTAAAATGCAGAAGAAACATTAACAGGGGAAACCAAGTGTAAATTGTATGGCGCTTTATATCGAGATAATTTTACAAGTAGGTTTTCCTAGCTTGTTCACAATTTATAAAAGGTTTGATTTTGTGTTGACTAAGATCTTACCTAATTTCTTTCCGTAGTGTACCATTTTCTGATGACTCATCAAATAACACTGTAACTCTTGTGCCTGAACTCTGACGTCAACAGATCCCTGTGTCGTTTCCATGACGGCAGCCAACGTTGTCATGGTGTAGAATTTTATTATTATTCCTGGACACGAAAATGGCAGGTACTTTTCGACAAAATGGATCGGAATTGCGAAAAAATGTATCTTACGATTTCTACAGGTCCTTAATTGTACAAGAGTGCAAATGAATGGAGTAGTTGGCAGAAAACTGTCCCCTTTATAGATATACCCTTCTTTGTCGGCGAGAAGGAAAGAGACCATGCTGTGTCTCTGTCCTCAAAAAAACTTTGTGAGGGGTTTGTGTTTCTCGTCATGCAGTTTCGTGTCTTTTGTTGGACTTTTAAAGTCATTCATCCACAGTCTGTCATGGATGATGAGCTAATAATTATTACACTAATTTGAACAGTCTTTGAGAAAGGTATCCTCTAGAAAGAATAACTGGACGGGCTGCATTTTAAACATTGATCAAATACAACATTTTCTTTAAATTGTCAGTGGGGATGTATGTGAAAACGAAACTATTGAACACAGGGAATTGTTAATTGCTCCACTTGATAGATATTCCCTTCTTCGTCGGCGGAGAAGGAAAGAAACCATACTGCGACTCTGTTGTCAGAAAACTTTGGGAGGGGATTGTTTTCTGGTCCTCTAGTTTTGTTTCATTTGTAGGACTTCTGTAGTAATCAAGCCCCAGTCTGACATGAGCTGATAATTATTACACTAATTTTAACAGTCTTTGAGAAAGATATCCTCTAGATAAAATCATTGGATGGGCTGTGTTTTAAACCTTGATCACATAAAAATATTGTTTTAATCAATTAATTATTTCGTTTAAAATAAAATATATATTTTTTTACTGACCGCATTATGTTTATGAAATATGAATATTTAAATCAAGTGATGATTTATTATAAAATTAGGCATCTATTTATGTCGTGAGAATGCATTCAATTTAATAGATGCTCATGAAAAATAAAAATATTCCGGTATCGGAACGAAGTCACATATTTTTTTTTCAGCTCATCAATGTCCAATGTAATTTTGATTTGGTTAGGAAGAGAATTCCAATTCGAAATTGCTTTTGGGAAGAAGTAAGTGAAAAAAGTTCTGTTTTACATTTGAATTGATATATATTGTGGTCTAAAGAATTTCTAAGTTTGTATTGAATAAGATAAGAGGTAATTTATGTTTCGACTGATTTAAACATATAACATAAAGATATTGTTTAAATCTATTAATTATTTCGTTTAAAATAAAAGATTTTTTTTTACTGACCGCATTATGTTTATGAAATATAAATATTTAAATCAAGTGATCATTTCTTATAAAATTAGGCATCTATTAATGTCGTGAGAACGCATTCGATTTAGTAGATGCACATGAAAAATATATATATTAATGCAATAAGTCAATAATTTACACGCTAAGTGGTAAACATAAATCAAAATTTCTCTTTGCATTGAGTAATATTTCTAAAACAATGTTTTGCTTTTGTAATAACAGAAATCCGAGTTGTGAAAGACGGTCAATACGTTGCTGAAAATGTGGTGCTAGGACATATACATGTATATCGTGACACCTTTTCAAACTATAGCAAGATAATTGTTTTCTCGTCTGATGAATAACACAATATTGATGCTTTGACGATAAATGTAAAATGTTTGGGGTGTATTTCATAAAGGATTGTCAACTTTATACACATCTGCGTTGAGACAATTCCGAAAAGTCTAATCCGTGTCCAATGGTTTCGTTTTCATTTAGGTATCTTTCGACAGGTCTCGAGACGTTATTCGGTGCGTTACTGTTCAAACCCATACTCCTCATCGCACGTGTAGCCATGGTGTAAACCTTTTCCCACTTCCGCTCGCTGGATATCTGGTACATTTCTCGTGTTGCCTTGGTAACTTGCATTCTGCACTTTAGAAGTTCCACAAAAGCAAGATTACCATTTCGTTCGGCAGTTTCCAATTTCCTTGTCATCGACCCGTTCCTTATCTACAAGATAATAACACATTTCTGATAAACAAAAATATAGAAAAATCACCGAGACATTCTAGCATACTGTAACGTTCCGATATAACAAATATATGTTAAATGCAGACGAAACATTACGAGGGGAAACCAGCGTAAGTGTAAATTGTAAGGTGATGTATATCGAAATAACGTTACACGTATGTTTTCCTAGGTTATTCACAGTTTGTAGAAGGTTTGATTTTGTGTTGACTTAATTAGGATCTTACCTAGTTTCTTGCCGTAGTTCACCATTTTCTGATGACTCATCAAATGACACTGTAACTCTTGTCCCTGAACTCTGACGTCAACATATCCCTGTGTCGTTTCCATGGCGGCAGCTAAGGTTGTCATGGTGATGAGTTTCAAATTATTTCTGGACAGGAATATTGCTGTTAGTTTTCGACAAAATGGATCAGGATTTCCGAAAACTGAATGTATCTTACGATTTCTACAGGTCCTTAATTGTAGAGAAGTGCAAATGAATTAATTAGTTTGCAGAAAAATGTCCCCTTTATAGATATCCCCTTCTTTGTCGGCGGAGAAGGAAAGAAACCATGCTATGACTCTGTCGTCAGAAAACTTTGTGAGCGGGTTGTTTTTCTGGTCATGCAGTTTTGTTTCATTTGCAGGACTTCTGTAGTATTCAAGTCACAGTATGACATGAGCTGATAATTATTACACTAATTTTAACAGTCTTTGAGAAAGATATCCCCAGTAAAGGCTCACTGAATGGGCTGCATTTTGAAATATTGATCAAATAAAAATATTGTTTAAATCAATCAATATTTTCCTATAAAATAATTTTATCGAGAACGCATTATGTTTAATGAATGGTGATCACTAAATAAAAATATATAAAGTAATTGATTATTTCCTATAAAATTAGTGATTTATTTATGTCGCGAGAACGCATTAGATTTTATGAATGTTCATTAAAAATTAATATATTTATACAATACTGATTTTGATTTTACAATTTGAGTCAATAATTTTTACAGTAAGTGATACACAACAATAAGAATGTGTCTTTGTATTGACTGATATATTTTGCAAACAATGTTTTGCTTTAACATAAATCACAATTGTAAAAGACGGTAAATGTTGCTGCTGAAAATGTAGTTTTAGGCCCGTCTCAAATGTAAGGATTTTGCTCTCAGTCAATCATATCATTTGTTTTAATAAGAAATGGTAGACAATAAAAAAAACTGGCAAAGGTCAAATCGCCCCATTTCTATGACAGAACGGCTCCAACTTACATACTGGTATGAAATACGCGTCTAATTGACACTAAAAGCCTATGGTAACAAAATCAACGGCAACTTGTGTCAAAGAGTGATTTTTATATTTCAAAATGTTATTATTGACTTTGTGCTTTCGCATTGCTTCCCGTGTTCCCATTTCGGGGCCCTTCAATCAAAACGTTTTAATTTAAAAAACGATCGATGCATACACTCATTCTTGATTTGTTTTTTTCATGTACATATTTTAACATCAATAAGGTAAAAGTAAATTGGATAGGATCAATTTAAAAAAAAAAAAAGAAAATAAATTTAAAAGTTATAAATTATAAATAAATTTAAAAGTTTATGGTAATCTACACATATGATACCCTTGGAAGACCTATCAGGCTCACCTGGCTGATGAAGCCACTCACAAAGAAAAGCTTGAATATGTATTGTTTTATCGGATTTCTGACCAACTAAGCTTCAAAGCATCCAACACATTTGATGTGCGATGAAACCACTCATACAGGCCAAAGCGTCCACCTGATTATTTTGGTTTTATCATGAAGTTATTTTTCTGAAGCCATCTCCAGCAAACACGGGGCAGTACCTTTACCGGTGTAACGTGCGCTAATCCTTTGGAGACTCGGACATAAGAACAAAACTGCTTATATACATTGATGGATTTTATTGTAGTGACATGTGTATTTACATTCACATTCAACTTTAATTTCTTTCTTGTTTGAGTGGCATTTAGAAGCTGGTGAATTAGTAAGACATGACGACTGTTATGGATGTACAACTTCTGAAT
>JARFOD010121063.1:0-14516 GCA_031763545.1 Mopalia muscosa | reverse complement strand
ATTAAAATTGTTTAACAAGATTTGCAACCCTTGGGGTGATTTCGAGAATAATACAGTATCGTCTGCAAATAATAAAGCGAATAATTGGAGATCATCAAATAGCAGCTCAATATCACAATCGTTACACAATTCTTGAAAAACATCATTTATGTACAGCGAAAACATTATCGGTGACAAAGGCTCTCCTTGTTTTAGACCGATTGATTGATCGAAAAAGTCTGATAGTTTACCAGCGTTTCTAACACAAGCTTTCACATTGGTATACATGGCTTTAGCAGACCTTACAAGCCTGTTATTACAGCCAGACCTCAACAGTTTATCCCACAGTTCTATACGGTTAATTGTGTCAAATGCTTTTTGCAAGTCAACAAATGCACAATATAATCTATTTTTGTTTGCAATGACCTTACTTATAATTTGATACAATAAAAATACACAATCTACAGTGCTTCTACCAGACCGAAATCCATACTGAAAATCACTTATAACGTTATTTGCTTCAGCCCAATCTGACAGACGTTGGTTCAGTAACATAGAATAAAGTTTAGCAAATATACTCATCAATGTAATTCCTCTATAGTTTTC
The DNA here is from genome assembly GCA_031763545.1 of Mopalia muscosa. Classification (NCBI taxonomy): domain Eukaryota; kingdom Metazoa; phylum Mollusca; class Polyplacophora; order Chitonida; family Mopaliidae; genus Mopalia; species Mopalia muscosa. The sequence goes on along the minus strand of JARFOD010121063.1, from coordinate 13,931 downwards.
GACATTATTGACATCACCTTTTTTATGAATAGGCACAATTATCCCTTTCATCCATTCGGTGGGATAAAGGGAATAGGTATACAAATAATTAAACAACTTTGTTAAATGGGTAACTAACAAATCTCTACCCGCTATGAAAATTTCGCTACACAATCTGTCAGTACCACTGGCTTTGTTTTTCTTTAATTTATTAATAACACGAATTACGTCAAATTCAGTGAAGAGTTCATCCATATCAGCACAGTTTTCGGATATCATGTCAACTTTCAGATTTGTGAGTGGGTCGTTAGCATTAGTAGATTGTAACAATTCTTGGAAGTATGACTGAAACTCATCTATACTAACATCGGGATCTCTCTGCTTCTTTTTGATAATTTTATTAACTTCTCTCCAAAATTTACTTGGGTTTTCTTTAGAATTTGTTTTTAATTCCAATTTGAGCTTATTAGTGTAAATTCGATTTGCATTTCGTTTAACTCGTTTATATGCTGTGCGAGATTTTATTAAATAAAATTTATCCACCGATTTATTTTTGTACTTTTTCTGGGCGGTTCTAAATTTGATTTTAGCCTCTGAACACTTTTTATTAAACCAAGGACATTTCGTTTTCCTCTTTCGCTTTTCTGGGTCGCCACCAGTTTTAAATATTTTTCCGTTTGTCCGAAACGCGGTAGTGTACAATATAGATGAAAACTCACTCACTATGGCATTAATGTCCACCTCACTCTCATCGAGTTTATTAGTGATAGTAATTATATCAGCTAGGTTATCATTTAGGTCATTCAAAAATTCGGTATCCTTGTTAGCATCCCACTGTATTTTATGTATGTTATGCTCTTCAACTGTTTTTGTTACATTACAACATTGGCTTATATTAAATGACAAAGGGGCATGGTCGGAAAATTCGGCTAAGTCCAGAACTTCAAAATCTGTCAATATATCTAAACAATCTGGGAAGGATAACACATAGTCAACTGTACTACAGCCTCGTTCATTGTAATAAGTGAACCGACCTTCAGTGTCACTGAAAATCCTGCCATTTATAATTTTGAGACCTGTGGTCTTGCAAAGTGATAATAACTTGAACCCATTAGAATTAGTTTTGCAGACCTTATTTCTACGAGTAGGAATCTCAATCCCGTATTCTAGCTCGGCACCGAATTCGTCTAGATATTTAGTCAGACCAATATTTTCAGTATAGTCTGGCAGGTTTGATGTCCGCGCGTTGAAATCGCCACACACAAAGAGTTTACTATTTTCAAACTCCAACACACACAATTGATCTTCCACATTTGCTTTACAGTTTATAGGACTGTTATAAATTAGACCAAATATAACATCATAGGAAAGCTTGGCAATCCAACAGCCAATCGGAATGCACATACAAACTAAATTGGATTAGACTTTTCTTTGACTCTTAACGGCCGATCATTCAGATACGCTGGTCTAAGACTGTTTAGTTTAGGGAGCGTCTCATCCTCGTAATTAATATTCTATATATTCCAAACTCTCAACATTTCGCCTGTCCGCTGCTGCTGGCAATTCGCCAGCTTTTGTGTTAAACAATAATGGAAACTTCCTGATTTTGACTTATCTAAAATGTATCACCAGGCTGAACACAGCTTTATGAACTGTTAGTCTAAATCCGAATAAATATTCCGGTCATTGTTTTTGTCACGGTGGGACCTCTAGCACAACAGTCAGGCGTTCCCAACAGAGTTGTCCAAGTTACAGGGCGATTGTTGAAGCGACGCCTATAAGCGTTATATCGACCCATTTTTACACCTCCTCAGCCAGGTACCTAAGCCCAAATGTGTTTAAATTGTAAGAATAATTCTTTATTTTTATACGCTAGTGTATAAAAAAAATCAGTTTTGCTGTTGTTTGATTTTGTTGTTTAGCAACACGTTTCCTCATAAATATATTTCTTGGCTATGGCAATAAATCCCTACATCTCCCAAACCACAGTAGTCGATAAATCGTTGGTATCAATATCGTTACAGTCAACTGTTCTCATTCGTAATTCAGTTGATCCCATTTGTGCAGAGGCCGGATCTGAGTGCTAAAATGCATATATTAGATCGGAGCACGATAAAGAAAAACAAAAGCGCATTCACTAACATTATTAATTATAGATCCAAAGCCCTAGTGAATCTGCAGCGTTTCTCAAATCCTGATGAAATGTGTAAAATAATGAATAATAAACATGTCGGTTCAATAAAATGTTAACACAATGGATGCATAGTAGATTGTTTGGTGGTTAGAATAATAGTTGGCACAAAGGAAGCGCAATAATACGTAAAATAATGTATAGAGTAAACATGCACGGGTGTACTAGGGACCAGCGACACATGTCAATCGACGTGGAATCATGTCAAGCTTTAAAAGAATCAGACTGGAACTCAACTAGATTTAGGCTTAATTAATTCATGCCGTTCGATATTTACTCCTGAGACCAGTGCTCCAAGACAGTACATCTAGGGACAATAGCTCCGGACAGACTTTTGCGAGCGACAATCGTTTTGTCACATTTGTATCGACAATTGTTTTGTTGCATCTATCTCAGGGGCAATTCTTCTGTCGTATTTACCTCCAGCGACAATGATTCTGCCACATCTATCTCAGCCATTGTTTAACTACTGTAACTAGATCCCTACTACGTTTCTTCCTGAGAAAATTGCCAGTAGCCTATAGAGACAAGTGTAGCTATCATATAGTTTTTTTAGAAGAATAGGGTTCCATGTATTTGTTTTTTATATAAAGTTTTATAATTTGATTCAAATTTTAGGTGATTAATGTATTACTTAACGAGAAAACGTAAAAACGTAAAAATTTAAATCTTGGTCATCAGAATGAGCAATTGTCGTCAATGTAATTTTCGCTGTAAAAATTGCCACCGGAGTTAATGTCACGAGCTCTTTTTAGTCGTTCTTAACCTTTGATGACAAAGACGACTGTTTGTCTAGACTTGGTCGCATCGTCCTATATTATTCTCTCTTTTGTACATATCCATAAATAACGAATGGATAAGTTAAACGTTTAAACAACAAAACTGTGTATATAATAACACAATAAACACAAAAAAATCAGAATTGTAAATCCGTGTCTTAATTTCTTTTAAAGTATTAACTATTAGCAATAATTTTCCATAATGCTTTTTTCCATTAAATTTTCTTAAATTACTACTTTAAATAACAGAAGAGCCATTATTCATTCTTAACCTTGGACGAAAACAACACCTTCGGTCCAAGCGAAGTAACTCGTGTTTGCCTGTTTCATCAGTTATGTCCCTTGTCTGCATTGTGTTTGCATTAAGATATGGGTCGATCTTGGTTGTGCAAAACGAACAATTGGTAATGCATCTATTTCAAGATTGGAGAGGTCGTCTGTTAATATTTTTACTATTACAACAAATATGTTCATAATCAAGAAGTCTATGGCATTATACTTGTTGGTGAAGTCATATTAACGCTTTACTTTTTTTAAAAATAACTTATTAAAGTGGAAGTCGGGGTTGCAATAAAATGCATACAGATAAAACCAGCATTATTTTCCTTTGTTGAATTATGCCATATAACTTTCTAGTCTGACTTTAGCCAGTTCACAATTTAATCTTGAACATTGGGTAATGTTTAAACTACAGTCATAATCATCCACACGGCAATGTCTTGCAGTTTAATAAGTAAATAGAAGAGCTCTATAGATCAAATCTCTTTCTTTCAAGACTTAAGGTCAAAATACTTTAAAAAAATACTTTTTTTTTTACGTAATCTAAGTCACATGAAGTGATGTTCAAGGCTAGTCAACCCCAACATGGCAACTACCAATGTTCGTAAATTTTTAACCCTCAAGTGATTTTATGCAATGAAGAAATATTAATTCAACACTATATTTGAGTATGATAAATGGTAACTTTTCAAGGAGGTATAGGGATATGTTGTAGCCAGGACCTATGCGTCAATAATTTAAGGACAAATATATCATATATATATATATTTTTTTTTTTTTTTTTTTTTAATTCTGAAAGTCATTATGGTCACTTTATGATTTAAAAATAATTATCGCACGGCTGTTACGAGCACAAACTTACAATTTTCATCGCCACAACCTGATTGTGGCCTATAACACGTGAAACAACAGGGAAGTTAATGTGATGACATACGGACGTTCTGACTCACTATTATTCCCTGCAAATATCCCAGGCGGGTTTTCGTTATTCATCTCGTAAAAGGTCAATAGCTTGGGCTGTACTCCGATAATTGGATGTCATAAATTACCAATCCACAAGACATTTATGTGCATCAAGAGCACCGTTGTACAACTGAACATATTAATCGAGACCACTTAAGTGATATTAGATATTCTTCATATACCGGTTTATCGCGGAGTTTAGAAACACATTTTACATACAGTACTATTGTCAAATATAAGACTGGAGTCCTTTTAATTGTTGTTGTGAAAGGACACGTAGATCACACTTACCCGAATCGTAATACAACATCTACAATATAGATGATCCCATGTATTTTAACGTAGATAAAGAAAATTTGCTTCAACAGGGATTTAAAGTAACATTTTATTCAAAATATGTTAAGGACCTAACAATTAGTCGTTAAATACAATATTAACACAAATTTAAATATACAGTGTTTACAATTAGTTAAATATACCAATTAAGAATTAAATTACGAATTTGAAAAATACTCAAAAGGGAAAATGAACAAATACATTTAACTTTCGAGTCTATGATATAACGAGCATAACATTCCGGGTTATATGACAGCTGAGATTCATTCATACATGGGTTCAATAGCTATGGTAGAAAATAGCTCCAAACGCCAATTCACAATTAAATTCCAGTAGTATAAGTTTTCTATAAAAAAAAGAATAATATAGCGTAAGCTGTACATATTTTTAAGAAGTACCAAAAAAGTAATTTTACAAGAGTATAGTTTGTGTTTATTTCAAATGTTTGTATCATGTTTAATCTTGTCAATAACTACAGGTGTGTCAATAACTACAGGTGTCAATAACTACGTTATTTTCGCGCAATTTGAATTTCAGAATCGACTGATGCATTATGGGTAAAATATAACGTTTTGAAAAGCGGCAGAAACAGCGATAACATGATATACCCATGATTCCACAGTCAATTCATGTCCTATGTCCCGCTAGGGGGCGCTTTATCATCAATCAGCGCTGGGCTGGTCACAATGCCGTTGAGACTGGGTAATGGCTGGTTTCATACTTCTACTTGATAGACTTCTGGTGTTACACACTACTGTAATGTCATACAGATGGAATAATTAGATCGATACAAGGATGCACAAAGATCTTAGTTATGTTACCAATGTTCATTATTCTATCAGCTGTGTTAAATAAGTTATATTTGTTAATAAAAGATAAGTGTTGCTACCCTTTACCTAACACGTTGCCCAGGTCAGATATTGACCACCCCTGACAGACCACATCATTATGTTCTTGCAATGTTTCAAATGGATAACATCGATTTGTGCCGTCAAAAAGGTAGTTGTATCCATTTAACATGCAGAAATCCTCCCACTGCGCGCCGACTGAGCTTTCGGCCACGTAGTTGCTTCATCGTTTTTACGTATGGAGTGCTTATTATGTTTTGGTCCGGATATTGGAATGGCAAAACCCCTGACACAATACCTGGTAACACCTATAAATAGACAAAATATTGTCCATGCCATTACATTGTAACCAAATTGTAACTTGCAAGATAAATGTTATATTCTGTCGTTAATGGCAAGGTATACAATTAATCATTTTTCTTTTTCTATCTTATTCTATAAGCGCAGTGTATATTCACATGTCACATAGATAGTAACAACACTCAAGGCTTATATTTTGTTACTATGTAATAGATTTTGTTAGTTATTACTCAATAATTTATGTCGTTTACTGATTATAAGCTTATGTATAACACCACACTATCTTAAATATTTATGTTTTATAGACAATTTCTCTGAAGAAAAGCAGTGTAACCAAAATATAGTAATTACTTAATTATTATGACTAGTGTAATGTACAAAATTGACGTTTAAAAAAATATAATTTATCGCTTTATATTTTTATATAGAACATCAGCTGATTCATTGGTTTCAATGGGAGTCTCGGGAAGTTGGCAAGGGAGGTAATTTAATCCTTGCAAAGCGGTCCTCTGACGTCACAACATTCGTGATAGTGGAGCTTTTAAATGACGTCAAATATATTTATGCATTCTGACGTTACTGAAAAGGCTAAAATCTCGACCGTTTTGACGTCAGAGGACCGCTTGCAACGTCCACTTTTTGACGTTACGAGACTCCCATTAATTATCATTCTTGAGCCAGTGGGATTGCTTTCTGTCAAGAAAGGTTCTTCATGTCACTATTCTCATAAGCTGGGGCACAGTGCATTGTAGGTTTTTATATTGCCCTTGTAATTGCAAAGCCAAAATAACTTAACTGAAATCCGCCACAGATATTTGATTAGCATGCAGAATCAAAGAACAATGCGATACAGTTTAACATATAAATCAATGCAGTTTGAATTGTTTTTTATTGGATTGAGTGACTGACTTCGTTCATGTATACCATCTTGCTTAATTGTGTGTTACTTCTGTGATCGTAACGTGTTCCAAAAATACATAGTCACTTACACGACCATAACATGTGAGGTGTTTGGCGAAGTAATTAAGACATGACTAGGTTCGGACCATGCTGTCGTTTATAGTCCGAGGGCCATTCACAAATCGACTGATTTTATCATTCGTGCAGGTCCCTGTGTTAAGGTGGTATTGTAAGTATGCATTTAGTACTTTATAAAGCTTAGTAGTTGGACCAAACGAAAAACAGATCAATTTACCCAATAATAAATACTCAAATGAAGAAGTTGGGCATTCTGACTTGTTATTGTAAAGCTGTAGAAAGCCAAATGATTAGGCTGTTGTTCTAACTCTGTTACTGTATGGTATCTGGAGCCCAGATTTCCCCAAACAGGATATGAATGTATACTCAAGTTCGAATCCCAGTAGAGACAGGGACAACAATTTTTTCTCTCTAATTAAAAAATATTGATCTTGTGTATTGATTGTATGCTGTTGGTCTAACAGCAAACCACTGGCAAGCTTGAGTTTGAGATTTATTGAATTGTCTATTGGATTGTGTCATTGTGTATTCTCAGGCAATAACTAACTTAAACAGCACGCCGGTGACTGTTTGATCATTTTTTTCAGATGGAAAATAGTATTTTGAAAAGTTGAAATACGATTTCATACCCAAACCTTGGTGCTACAACGAATTCGCAGATATATAGAATACAAAATGTGTGTGTTACATTATCTCTTAACACTTTTAGATTATAGAATATGTATTCAAATGCGTATGCCAACATACTAAAAAAAGCAAAGAAATAGAAAATCCTATTTAGTCCAAATCAAATCTGTTTTAAGGTATTGACAGTACGTTCCCGGCATAGCCTACAAAATTCGAATCATTTAGGAGCGTATCTGTCTCTTTGGTTGATCCGCTAAATAACAACGAGAACAGCACGTATTTATCGGTGTGGACACCACGGGGTTCTTTAAAAGCCTCTTCGACAGAGAAACCTTAATAAGGCCTGACGTTTTACAGGAACAGCGACAATAGATTTACACCATGTTCTAAGGCTTCGAAGAAATTTCTCGCCTGATCAAATCTGCTGGTTCTCATAGCGATTATCACGGGGTGTAGGTAGCGAGGCGTTAATTATGAAATATGACACGGTGAGGCATGAAATCATGTAAATGGCGAGGCTGAATATTGAAATCTCACACAAAACGTTATTAGAGCTCCATCAACAAAGCTATTATTGTCAACGCCATCAGCTTCTCCAGGGCTTCCACATCTTCAGTGCTTTCCATAATAGCAGTTCAGAATTCATTTCTTTCTTTGTTTATTTGTGTTAGTTTCTTCTTTTTTTTATTTATTATTACCATTTTTTAAATTAAATTTATTATTAATTATAATAATAAATAAAACCAAATTCCCGTCAGTAAACCCATGTAATTCACCACAAAATGCTCATCTTGTCCAATCTGGGCAACTGTGAACATTTTTCGCGTGGATAAAACAATTTGACAACGTTTCCTGGCAATCGTTTTAATTATCAAACATATTGTATTAGAATCACAGATTAAAAATAATATACAATAGACACACTTACCCATGCACACGTGGATAAGCACCTTTAGTACGATAAAGTGACTTCTAGACAATACTATATTTGGTTTGGATTTTGTGTAACGAAAGGTTCGGTGTAAAGTTTGAATATCAAACCATAAAATTGATCACATAAAACAGAATAGATCCCATCTTTTGCCCTGCACCTTTTTACGATGTCTGGAATAATTCTGTACCGCAAAGATTTTTATTAGCATTACGCACTGTTTTTTAATCTCGCAGAGTCCAATCGCCAGTGTTCCTCATAGGGTTTTTTTTTTTTTTTTTGCAAATGAAACTAAGAGAAAACATTACTAGCCAGCTAGTTTAGATCCGATTTTATTCCACTTGTAACACGTCATTGGACCAAAGACCTTTTTGCTTTTTCTCTCGGCTAAATCATTTCTTGTCTATTTGAACTTTGTAAAGACCATATACTCACTTTAGACGCCATTTTTCTTTTGATAAGGAGAGATTATATACCTGGAGTGTTTGCTAACAGGTATTGATCGAAGTGCAGCTAATAATCAACTTCCGCCTTTAATGGGAAAAGGACAAAGCTGACTGAATCACTGCACGGACATTAGCCGCCCAACAGCGACTTCTACAATCAAACTAAAGATATGTTTGTTTAGTTTCAAATACATAGTTTCGAACGGGGCGATGAGAACACATTTCAGCATAACTCTCGTTATCAAAAGTATAGTCGTGTACACTGAATAGATCTTATTGAAAGGTCATTTAAGCGCTTCAATAACATATCAAGCATTTTTTTTTTAATTTTAAGTAAATACAAGTACATCTGTTACACAGTGACTGTACCGAATATTGCTCCAGCACAACTGAATGTCAACTCCATTGCCTTACTCATTCTTCGTGTTATTTTTATTACCTTTAATGAAACTTTGGACAGATTGCAGGCACTTTAGCGTTTCCAAGAGTATCACCTGCTCTTAGGGGTTTCCCTTAGCAATAACTTGACGACTGAGATCTCTCGTGAAGGGCAAGGCGTCGAAACAATATGATGTATTGATTGATTGGTGTTCTACGTCGTCTCCAGTGTATTTCAGTTTTATCAGCATAGCTATAAAGTGTGAAGTGTTCTGATTTGTTGGAAAGTCTATCACTCATACGACACTCATATTCATTGTTACCTGAAATCTTCATTTGAGGCCACGTGCTATATTAAATCTTATTCCTTTTTTAATTCCAAACTGAAAGCCCACTCATGGAATGTTATTATAGGTTAAAACATTCCATGAAGTGGGCTTTCAGTTCACACAGGTGATTGATGTAATAATTTATGTATTTTTCTCCAACACTCTTTAGCTACATGTAGTTACATTTTATTCTGGCTTCCTCTTTTTCATTGATGCACAGTTTAAATTATATATTATGTGTCGGTTAAATTATATATACCGGTATATACATTTCACTAGTTTATTAAACCTATACCCAAATTAAAGAACGAATATCCTGTGTGTATGAAATTGCTAGTAACATACTTAGTCCTTCAGAGAAAATAATAACTGTATATTTGAAAGTATGGCACAAACGTATTCTTTACATGAAGTTATTTCTGCATGGCCATGACGTTACGACAGCCATGTTACTATTCTTCAGTATTTATGTTTTTCGTGCGTCTCCTTGGTGCATAATCTAGATCATCGTCCAGAGAATTTTACAGTCTAGCGTTTATGGACGTTTGCTTGTACAAATATTCAGGTTATCATCGGATTGGTTATTTACACAGTGCCTAACATGCGGCTACATCAAACCCCATCTATTGACGACTATACCGGTTATGTCTCGACAATTCTTTTCTTCCTCAGCGATCACTCCAAGTTTAATTTAAGGAGTGAGCTGGGAATTCAGTGCTGACAATGGTCCATCAAAGCTGCGAGCCAGGCCAATGTTTGGTCAGAATTCCCCCATGGTCCAAACATCAGACACGGTTCCACCTTCATTTCCGAGCATACAAAGACTTTAGATCAGATAGTCCCATCTTTTTTGCGCCATTACAAAGAACTCTTAGGAGTTAGCGTCTTGCTCCGTTCGTACAAACACTCAACTATACACGGCTATAGCATTTCTTTCCTCAACTCAGGTTAACAAGTAACTACTTCCAAAGGACCAGTGTCCTATTCAAGCACCGGATATCTGAATTAATATATATGCCACTGACATGTTAGAATGCCATCCAACCCCGTTTCTTGCTCTAAGTCAAAATTGCAGTTCAAGGGCCAGATGCAAAAGAAAGAACTGATTGGAGTAGCTAGTGGAAACGATTATCACGACAACGCTGCGTTTAACGACTTACCTGTTTGCAGATTTTTAGTGTAATGTTTTTCATAAGCAAAACAGAAGCGAAAACAACAACAACATAATCTGTCAACGATTAATTCATTCATTCCTTCAACAGACGACGGATAATTCCTGTCTCGTACACGACCAAAACTCAAAATAATAATGTGGGGAAAAAGTATTTCACAGCCTTAAAGTCATGCCAAAAAACTCTTGCAAAACAAACGATCATTGTTTAAAATTGGGAGAAAAAATTTGGATTGCACCCACGGATATTTTAACATACTGATACTGAGTCCCGAAAGAGTGGCTAAGAATTTTCATCCAAACAAAAGCTGCGAATTTTTATATATAACATTAAACATCACTTCAATATGTCCTATTGAACATGATTACATTTAGAGAAATGCATGTATACTGAATAACAAAGTATGTACTTTGCTTCGGATGTTCTTAAAGAGGTCCATTAAGGTGCGCTATTGGCTTTATCATCATTTAGTCTAGATAAAACATCACGTGACGTTAACGACAACACGTTGGCTGACTGCCTGTACCTGACAAGCAACGACGAGAAAAGGCGCGAAAATCCAATCGTGCACCTATTTCAAGAGGTCACAGTGTTGAAAGGCCGATGTGATCCTGTCTGTGTATCATGTAACAGAATATTATTGGGATGAGTATCGAGTGGTATCTAGACGGGTCTCAATTACTATCCCATCCTTGGCTTGTATTCAATCTCGTATTCTCGATTCAGGCAAACAGTGGTCACATCTGTCGAGAATTGTCATAATCTCATTGCTGTATCCGCGTTGAGGCCTCTCCGATATTGAACGACTACGGTAAATGAATTTTCCGGCAACTGCATTTAAGTAATCTAATAAGAGATCCCACTTGATGTAGCCGTTTATTACAGATTGCTCGCTGGATGTGAGGAAACATGACGGAGAGAGTGGAGGCTGTGGGGAATCACAATATGTTATTAATATGTCTTCAAATGCTTCATCTGTTATAGAAAAAAAAGCCTGAAATATTTTCTTGGGCAGTTTGCATCGAGAATGATCAAAATTTAGGGAAGGTATAAATTATCTCTTTGCGGTGACAACCGATCAGGGTCCAGTTATTCGAAAGACTATTAGTCACTAAAGATAGACCTACAACATAGCGGATTAAATGAAATAGTGCTCCGAGCACCCGGCCCCAGGGATGAAAGAAGACCCTGGATTAAGACCTCAACGGACTGGTAGCCAATGGTGTGACATTCACACAGAAGAAAAGCGTTGTATCAAGTATTAAATAAATACTGTGCCGCCACATCAATCCACTATTAATGATATGCCACAATCGCAATGATATTACAAACAGATGTGGTTACAGATTTGTTGTCAACTGTATGTAAAGCCAACGACAAGCATATACATGTCTTTTTACGGTGACTTGACATGGAAAGAATAGTTCAATGCACAATATATGCAAATGAAATTCATTTATGTCATGGATACAGAATTTTCTAATGAAATGGCCTGAGGCGATTCCCATTCACAGACATTAGAAAATCTGAAGTTTACGCGACATTTAGCAATGGCGGAAATGAATGAACAAGACCGCCTGAGGTTAAAATGCGTTAGGGATATGAGGGCTGTCAGATAAGCCGGTATTTTCTGATAGAAACCCTGATATGCCGTTGAGCACATTTTAGCTGTCCTTTTGCAATATAAGGCGGGACCAAAACATTGACGTTTACAATTATTAATAGGTAGCATTACATATATACTTCAAATAAATGAAGAGTGACAATTTTGCTTGCCTCCACCGGGATTCGAACACGGGACCTTTGGGTTACAGGTCCAACACTCGGCATTACCTATACATATATATATGGCAGCTTAACACAACCAATGACAAGCTCGAAAGTTCAACAATTACCTTGTTTTCTTTACATTAATTTGTTCACTCCAAACATACAAATAATAAAGGATGGAATATAGACCAATCTTGTTTGTCCACAACCTTAAACATATTAACAATCCTTGATAAAAGTGTTGCATATATCACGAAGGTTTGTCACAGAGTATTACCACGAACATTTATTTCATAGTCAATATATATTCCTAGTCATATTACGGCTTTGTTTTCTTGAATATAAGAAGTCCATATAAGATGACTGCATTATTAATGTGAACCTGGATTTTAAAAAAACGTGCATTTATAGACAGGATTTTACGTTAATGTTAATTCCTAGAGAGTATCCCAATAGTTAAAAAAAGGCGCCCTACAAGTAATGGTTCATAATCACCGGAGACCTACATACAGAATTGGATTGTATGATGATCATTGCTTCCACAGTATTTTCTGTCTCCATTACATTAACTATAATTTAAGGCCCCGGGCTAACAGCCCTCGACCAATAATGTAGACTCTTCCAGCTCACACTGTGTTTCAATTTCCAATATACCACAGTTAGGGAAACATTATTTCTTGATTGAATGATTGATTGGTGTTTAAATACGGGTATTTCACATGCATGACGGCGGTGTTTTTCAGCAATATTGACACTAGCACAACAAAGATGCGAAACGTTTCCATGGTGTGGGAAAGTTAATTTTCCTCCAGTGATAAGTAAAGACGGCATTACTACTCTTCAAACAAACTAGCCTTAGCCAAAGGTCCATAATTTCTTATAAAATGCCATAGAAATTGGTAATAATAACTGTTTGCATGTGTTTGCACGTGTTAACTGTATGTGCAAGGATATTATATTGTTTTTTGGGGGCCTTACACTGTACGTAAGGTTATTTCACTTATTTTGGCCAGCCCAGTGTGTCAAACAAACCACACTCGACACCAAGGGCAACAAACAAAGACAAGACAAAACAGGACAATCACGTGACGCGATACAAATTCAAGAGAAACAGATCAGCTTCATGTTGCCCTGGTTCCATAAACCAGGGACCAGCTGCTCGAAGCGCTATCAATGTAACCCGCTTTTAGATGACGTCACCCAACGTTGAAGGTATATTTATAATCCTCTTTAAACGCTTTTAATCTGGTGTTAGGGACTAATCGTCTTTCGATCAACTGGCCCCAGAGCAATATGAACCTCCCTACTAACCCTCTGTAGGATGTATAATTGACTAAATGTCATAAACTAGGCATCGTACAATAATATTTTGAATTTAACTCAAAAAAAGCTATTTATAATTTTTGTGTCTTTTAGAAAGTGAAGATTAATAGTATTTTCGTTATTTCTGGAATAACTCTTTCTTAGTTAGAACATATACCTGTTCAGAAAATTGTGTAGGTTGAAACCCGTCCGGGAATCGAACCCACCACCCTCAGAGTTAGGCATCGAATCGCCAGCAGTAAATGCAGGCTACCTAGACCACTCGGCCACCCGGCCTTCTACAAAAATAGAAGGTTAGTCAG
>JARFOD010121041.1:0-14521 GCA_031763545.1 Mopalia muscosa | reverse complement strand
TCTCTCGAAATTTCCCGCGAGAGTCGTAACTTTCCCGGCAATGACATTCCCATATTCCCTACTTTTTCGAGCCATGGGCAAAACAATTGTAGGTTTTATCAAACATAATCATTCAATGGTTTTATTTAATTGATTGTTTGGCATTTAATCTGAAAAGTGAAAACTGAAGCTATTTTTCTCTGTCTGTTGAAAAATTACTGCTTGAAAAATCCTTTTTTTTAACCAGAGGGTTGACACCATGAGCCAAAAGGCTTTATAGTAAGCAATATATTTTTTGTTTCCAAATAATATTTAATTTTAAATCTTCAGTTAAAATCATTTTTGTTGCACACACATAATAAAGACTAAAACTGTTTTATTTGTTGGGGTTTGTTTGTTTTTTTGATTTGGGTTCATTGCCTTACGGTTATTTCACCCTCATGATGGCGTGCCAGCCCAATGGATAAAGAAAACCACCCTAGGGGTGGAAATTAAGCAGGCCCACAGACCAAACCATTGTAGATTTTGTGTTGGGCCTGTTAATTTCCAGACCTGCAGGACTGGCACATAGATTTTATAAGCATGTATGTGTAATCTATTCGGCCTGTAGTATGTTTTACTCACTGTGAATGGATTTGAAACCTGCAGGCCCAGCTGGGCTGATCACAAAAAAGTTCATTTCCACCCCTACACCCTTGTTGCAAGTGGCAACAGTCAAATACAAGATAGGACAACTACAGGACAAATAAAAGCTAATCTGACACAGGACAAAATACAAAACAAATGAACATATGGGCTTCGTGTTGCTCCCTAGCTCTGATAGCACCGGGGCAACAGGAAGCTCTCTCCCAACTCTACGCCATCTGTAAGGGCAAACACAAATTTTATTTATTATGATCATCAAGGAGAATGGCTATATTTTCACCCAATAGCTCAACAAAATTTAGTTCCTCATGTCAAGCAATGGAACAACTATTAACTAAGGTAGCAGTTGACAACCTGAAGGCTACGAATTACATCCCATGTCATGTTTGTCAAGGGAGACTTAATTAGCTTCAATTATTACTCCGTTAGAGTAACAGCAATACGACTCCCAGTCTGTTCTCACCTTGTGTCTTTCAGCTACTCAATACTGAGATGTTCAGATCAGTGGGTGCATTATACAAGTTACATGTACCAGCATAGGTTTGGTAATCATTGGCTAATTGAACAGGCTTTCAATTCAGATCTAATTATGTGGACATTATCTGATTAACCAGTGTGGTGTCCCTGGTTAGAACATGGTGGTCAACTGGTAAAAGTCTGGAATAGACTGCCACACTGACAGTCACACACATGTTTCACATTGTGTAAAGACTAAATTACTTGTCAGCATGCTGGTAAAATGCTTTTGACATGCATTAAACCACCCACAGTTAATACTGAAGTACATGTAGTCAAATTAAACAAACCTAAAGGGCAAAGCATCAGTTTTTAACAGGGCCGTCAATGTGTAACAATGAAATGACCACATGCAGACAAAATGCCACTGATGATCAATACATATATAAGAATTTTTAAAAATTTAAAAACATAAAGCTATTAATCAGTGGTTTTAAATCAACTGTGTGGCGGGCCAGGGAGCATTTATCCCTGAGGATAAGGTGTGAAGAGAGGTTTAATCCCCTTCTTTAATTTCCAGTTAGCCATTTAGGTTTATTTCAGAAGATCATCTTGGACCAATATGGAATGATGCTATGTGCTCACAATCACTCCCATAAATAATAAGTTTGAAATAAGTTTCATTTAAACAGTTACTCCTAAAATTAACTCTGCTGTGTCAGGCCTATGCTATTGGGAAAAACAGACGAAAAAGCCTCTTCCCATGCTTAGGTAAACTTATTTTAGAAAGACAGATAGAGGCTGCAAGCTGTTGAGTCCTATAAATTTTGATTTTTAAAAACAGCTAGCAAAAACTGAATTATGCATATATATGCTAGATCCCAATCATATCTTAATTCTTCATAAAGGGACAGATACCGATTATGGTGATATAAGTGTGTCATAATATATACTCTATGAATTGTACTAAGTAGATTTGTTTGTTTGTTTGATTGGTGTTTAACATCGTACCCAAGGGTATTTCACTTATATGACGACAGACAAAAATACATAACATCACAAACTTATTTTAGAGGGACAGATTTCCCAAATTGTATGCATTTTGCTACTGATTTACACTAACTTTGTCAATCTGTTTGTAGTTTGTATTATAAAAGGATATTGCTTTGTTTTTCATAAATGCACAGTTATTAAATAAAAAATTAGCAAAGCTGCAGCAAATACAAATGTAAGGTTATCTGCCAATATTTTCATACTTAAGGTTATTTCACTCACATGATGACGTGCCAGCCTATTAGTGATGTCTGCACACTTCAGCTTGACAGGTCAAATAGAGGACTCCAGTCGAGTCCAGTGTAGAATGCACTGCACCAAACATACCCAGAAGTCATGAAATTGACCAGGGGAATTGATTTCAATAAATCAGACAAACTGGGGTGATATATCTAATATACCAACAATACAGCAACAAAATCTGACCTTTTAATTAGCCATGCTGCAAGCTGTTGAGCCTCAATAAAAAAAAAATTTAAAAAACATCTAGCAAAAACTGAATTATGCATATATATGCTAGTTCCCAATTATATATTTATTCTTCATAAAGGGACAGATAACGATAATGATGATTTAATTGGGAAAAATATTGAAAAATTTTAATCTTGTAGAGTAGCAATAACTGATCTCATTTTAATGAATACAACATTGATAAATCAAGATTTTATAGCATTACGGCATAGGAATATTGAACAGTAGACAGTCCCGTTCTGACATTGCCATGAGCACAGCGTATGGGGGAGTTTGTCATGGTGATGAGTTTATAGTTGATATAAATAATAAACAGAATGCTACACAGTGAAGTTTGAATACCATAAACATTGCTCTCATGTATGGTGGAAAGAATAGCCCACTTCTTGTCTCATGAGTTATCTTTAACAACCTGAGCAATATTTATGGTATTCAAACTTTACTGTCTGATTATATCCTCTATTAATTGTATTGAGTAGAAGCTTAGGACTAAAGATCCACACTTAACAGCTAAAATACACTGCACCATACACTACTGGACATTTCTTCAAAGCTAAAACCCACATAAACAGTCTACTTCAAACAGCTGATGGTCATTTCCATTTTCTGCACATGACTATGAATGACAAAAGACATGTTAATGCAGTTCCTGTAGCCTGAAGCATGTTAAAAGATGGGATCAATCAAGTATGTTCTGGTCCTTATAGCAGGGGGAAATTGGGGAATCCAATTGTTTGTTTCACCAGTGCTCAAGAATGTTTCCCTACAATGGTAGATGTGCTGATCAACACAAGTGACATGTATGTTTCCATCTTGATAACAGTGAAAGCAACAACTACATTGACATGCATGTTACATAGAATTAAATAAAAGCCAAAGACAGCTAAGAATTTTGTTTTCAAAATAAAAGAGTGGCAAAGTTAATATAACTAAATTCAAGGCCAGAATTCTGTCAATAGAGCAGAGCATACATGGAAAATTAGACCAGACCAATGCCACTGTTTAAATAATGAAAAACTAAGATGTTCATTTCATTGTTTTCAATTTAACAGACACAATTATTATTGTCATCCTACCGCTACATCTATCAGACCCATAAACAAAAACAATATATATGGCTGCAGTTGATTGTTTGTTTGTTTGATTGGTGTTTAATGTCGTCCTCAAGGGTATTTCACTTATATGACGACGGACACAAATGCAGAACATCACAAACAAATCTGCTTCCTGTAACCCATTAGCTCTGCGAACACCAGGACAACAGAAAGCAACCTCTTTTCTTGCCTCTTACTGATCAACCGAGGAAGCCGAGGGAGTATTCTGCATGGCCATGGCCCACCCGCTCCCTGACGGGGCGGCTTGCAGTTGAAGCTGGTTCTAGGCACAATTCATAGATAAAACTTAGTGTAGTACATGTAGATCTAAAACATGTTGGGAATATAGTTACCAGGGTTCACTTCCACTAAATGCTCTTCAAATTAGGGTTCAACGTCATACTCAAGGGCAAGGGATAAGACGGAGGGGTGTCCACCCATCCTAAATGGACACCCCAGAATGAACTCTTGCCTCATTTGGTAAAATTGGACACCCAGTTACTTAAAAAGTTAAGCAAAATGACCATTTTGGACACCATGCTTTTGATTTCTGGCTAAGCCTCTGCTCACGAGTATCCCACTTAAATGATGCAGAATGTCCACTTCACACGGTGCATAAAAATATCAGATTTGTGTGTCCTTTGATTGTTTGATTAGGCTTTAACAGTTTAAATCAATTAAATTTATTCCAATTACATGATGGCAGATTTTCCATTTCACACTCTTCCTTGCTTTAATATTATGAAAACTCTAGCGAAAAAATGGCTAAAACCACACACTTGTCGAAGTTGACTGTCTGAGCCACATTGTGTGACTCACTCATATGCCTGGTGGTCGACAGGCCCACTCCAACCCATGCACGCAACATTGTGCATAGAAGTAGAAATTTTGTGAAAGGGGTCATATTGAAGAGTTGAGGGGAACTTGTGGATATAAAACAGGCCTGCCAGATTAGCCTTGTTCAGGTTTGGTATATATATCCTTGGCACATGTCTCTCATTAGCCTGTTCACATACATTGGCCTCCAAATGTAGAAACCCTAGTCAACTATACCCATTGTTCCCGGATATAAAAACCGAGCAAGTAGGGTTCTGAATTCACCTTGCAGTACTCAATGTTACAGGCTTACACCTCTGGCTGTATGACCACCAGAATCTTGTAACCGGATACACCAATAATACAAACACAGAATTGGACTACACTATAGAAAACATGTAGCCTGTTCCCTATGAAGTTAAACAAACAGGATCAACAATGTCAGGCAAAAAAAAAAAAAATTCAGCTTCCAAACAGTCGCACTGTTTTATTCCAGCATACATGGACAACAAGCATTTATTCATCCTCTTTTAAATCAACAAAATTGAAAGTCCATTTCTTTGAAGTATGAAATACAATAGTATGTATTAGTGTAGACGACAATGTTGTCATCAACCATCATGTTATTAGAGATAGGGTGATGTCAAATGTAAGATGTGTGCAGTTATCTAGCAAAATTGTTTGAAAATTGCACCGGTTACATTATATGCGGTACAAGTGTCTGTAATTCAGGTTGACAATTTTTTGGGGCTACTCCACTTTTGGTTTGTATTTTTTATTAGTGTTTAAGGTAGTACTCAAGGGTATTTCACTTATATGACGATGGATTGTCCACTTCACACTGTACACAGCCTTATTATGGTGGAAAACTGGGAGGAAACCTCGTAAAAACCACCCCTGCGATTGCCGGAGCCACAACATGTGACTTACTAATATACCTGATGGTTGAAAGGCGGACTCGAACCAGTGAATGGTAAATCGAAGTTTGTTCAGTTCATGAAGCGCACTCGCTACCGTTGAGCCACGGTCGCAACATAATCCACTTTTGGATTAGGTAAAACTGTCAACAGTTTGCTAAGATCATATGCTTATATTCAATTGTTTGAAACATCGAATTAAGGTATGTTAATTTGCACAATAGAACAGTTCAATTTGGTGTGTAGTTGGAATTTCAATTGCAATCTTTGCTGACAGATTTTTATACTACACTGTGAGCACAGCGGGTATTAAAAACAATTATTCCAAATTATTTTATGCTCTCAGTCTGATCTTAAGTAAACAGGACTTAATGTAAAATTATGGAACACTAATTTTGTCATATAAGATACTATAAAAAATTACAACAAATTATGTAATGATAATCCATATTGACAAAGGATTATACATGTTACATGACTAACATGAGCATGGTTATATCTATTACATAATACACCTGGAATATTGTTTCTTAACTCTTTGCCTCCGGAATATGTTTTTCACATGAGGATCTATTTAGACGGAATATCCTTGTAGAAAATGTAAAAAAAAAAATTAGGTTTGTAAAGTAATATGGGCATAAATTTTAAAAAGAGTCATAGGTATAAAAATTATATATTTTCTTCATTAGGAATACTTTCTCTATCTAAAAAGGCTAAAATATCGCCGGATGCAACGAGTTAATAATAAAAAAAATAATTAAAAAATACAAGTACCTTTCATTGAAATTTAAACACCTTTTTAGTTACACTATTTCAATAGCTTTTATCAGTTCTAGATAATTCTAACAATATTACTTATACAATGGTCACAATGTTAACTAAAGATAAAGCTACTAACACCAATTCTATTGTAATGAACCACTGACCCATTTACATGTAAACACAAACTCATGTTGAGACCAGTTTTGTGCTACTTTAAAAAACGATTGAGTCACATGTCAGTGAGTCAGCCATTCCTCCACCCAGTTCATTGTAACACTAGTGCTATTGAGACCAGTGTCTCAATAAAAGGGGATTCAACAATGATCCAAGTCAACCAAAACTACCCCAGTCAACTCATGCATTTACTTACTCTCTAGACCCAGAAAAATCAACAATTCCCTGGTGCTGGTCAAACTAATTGTTTGCGGACAGCCACAATTTTTTTTACTGAGCTTGTCCACTTGGGGAAGGGAAGGGAAAGTAAAAATCATATTTTATGTGTGACCTGGTTAGGGGTTGCTGACTATAAGGTTGACTGCTCAAGGCAGCCTCATCTCATCACTCCAATTGTTTATTTGATTGGTTTGTTTGTTTGTTTGATTGGGGTTTAACGTCTTACTCAAGTGTATTTCACTTATATGACTACGTGCCAGCCCAATGGGTGTAGCAAACCACTCTCAACGCCACTGTCAACAACCAAAGACAGGACAGGACAAATAAACGCAGTACAAACACCACAAACAGATTGGCTTCCTATTTCCCTTTCTAAAGCTCTGAGAGCACCAGGGCAACATGAAGCTCCCTCCAACCACCCGCTTTATTTGATTGGGGGATCAACATAGAACTCAAGGTATTATATGACAACCGATTTTTCATTTTACCATGTAGTATGTTTCTTGCTCAAATTTGGTACAAAACCTAGTGAAAACCACCCCTGTGATTGCCAGAACCACACCATGTGACTCCTTCATTACAAATCAGCGACTTATAAACCTGTGAGCAGTACATCAAAGCAAGATTAGTAGGTGACAAGGCTGCCACACTCCATTACACCAAGGTGATGGGCCTCATTTTGTCTGTCCCAAGGAAAAGTTTGATATAATAGTAATTATACGGCTTTGCTGAGAATAAATGTTTATGCATGTTACTATGACTTTCTATAAAAGAAGTAAACCTATTTGCCTCTCAAATCATGTATCTGGTTTTTCTCTGCGTTTTTTTAGATATACTTTATTAGTAATTTATACCTACCGACAATATTCCTTATCCAACGGTTTTCAATTTCATTTTGGCAAAAGGAAATAACCATAAAGGGGTCAACTAAAATAAATCTTGGTGAGGAAATAATGTATTGAACTTAACAGTGAATATTCACCTAGGAGCCCCAGAGAAAGGGCATATGCAGACACCCGTCCAAATGGACACTCTCGAGTGAACAAATGCCTCATTTGGACACCCTGTTTTAAGAAACTTGAACATGCAGGAGATAGGAAAACTGTCAAAATTGGACACTCAGTTATATGAAAAGTGAAGCAAAATGAACATTTTGTACACCCTACTTCTGATTTCTGGCTAAGCCCCTACCAGGAGTAAACTATGTAAAAACCACCACAATGATTGCCGGAGCCATACGAGTCACTCACTCATATACCTGATGGTTGACAAACGGACTTGATCCAGAGAACAGTGAATCGTAGTAGTATAGCTTAGCGCACATGCCACCAGTAAAACACGGACCTGTGATTTAATGATCCATAATGTGTATAATATATAACCATTGAAGGAGCCCTTGTAGAATTGGTCCGTCACTCTAAAAAATGATATCGGCATGTAAAAGATTGATGAATAAAACAGAACTGAAAACAGTGTCAGTAAAAGGGTAACTAACTCTAAGTCCGATCCCCCGAATCGACGAACAACGAATTCAGAAAAATAGGTTTTGAATTATGCAAGGACACATACATATCGTCAAACTCAGAAAGAACATGCATGGTTGCGTAGTTCTTCGTTGACTGTTGTGTAGACAGATAAACTGTTGTGATTCGGGCGTTTTGGTAATATATTTTGACCTTTAGCAGAAATGCAAAGTAAAGATGGCTGTTTTATTGTAATGTGATTTTTTTTAGTAATAACATGTTTATATGCTATTTACAGATGACAGACCAATTCTACCATTAGACCCCATTGAGTTAGACTGTTAACTTCTTCACAGGGAAAACCCAATATGACATATTATCAGTATTATAGTATTACCTGAATCCTCTTCATCAATCTTTAAGGCTTTAGAAATATATTCAAATGCTTTCCGGTGGTGGTGTTTTTGTTTAACCAAAGCTGGTTCCCCGGGCCCGACTTTAATAGCCACAGATTTATTAGACTGCATTGCTGCTTCCGCATCCGAACACCGGGTTCTAAAACGGTATCTCTGAGAGGATGTAAATAAATTGTGAGAGATGACAACGGCTAATAATGCCCAAACATTAGTCGCTACAGACCGAATTAGAACAAATAAAAATAATAGAGGAGCTGCAAAGAGTCTAAAATTGCGTCTGTGAAATGTTTGGCCTTGGTTTAAGTTTGATTTTCCCTTAGTATTGTCTCGTTTTCTATCAAACGCCCGACCTCCGCTTTTTCGATGCATAATAATCCGCCATGTTTTGCAGCTGATATCATCACAAGCACGTGCATTGTGGGAAATCGGGGATTCCCTGAAGACGTCATACGGAATTCCTCACAGACTTATTTCTGATTGGTTGTTCAGGGTCGCTTTTCTCGGTCGTCATGATTATTCATAACTGCTGCTACTTGAGGAAATTAACATTCAAAAGCCTGGCAGTCGGGCGTGTCTTCTACAGTAAACTTCAGGGCATAGCACAATCATTCCACAATGTCGAGTAAGAAGACACATTTTCCGCTATGTACAGGTAAATCAAACGTAAGCGTGAAAACTTTACAAGATCTGTGTCGCAAGGAAGTAATTCGATCTCTAACTTTAAAACGAGTGCAACAAGTTGGTGATTTGCCTCTGCCGAACCTTCTCCGTGAATATCTCACAACTTTTCGCATTCACGAAGACTTTGATTTGGAAGGTTTATATATGGATTATAACTTCAACTTTCCCAATCATGTGCATCATCAAAATCATCAAATTCATCCGGGTGTGTGCAAATTAGACGACTCAAAGGTGTTGATAAAATCGCAGAAGTTACTGAGCCCATGTGCATGTTGTGAAAGCACTGGCAATCAAACGATGAGGGAGGCAGACGAGCGGGAGAAGTGGGCTGGGCTCAGGCATCCAAACCTTCTCAACGCTCTCTTCACGATGACAGATAGTCGCGCTCAACTTATGTGCTATGTCCTTGAGTTCCCAGAAATAACACTCCAGGATTTGGCTTTCAGATTGCAGTTTTTTGGCCAACACGTTCCAGAATACCTAGTGTGGCAAACAATCTATAAACTAACACAAGCCTTCGATTATTTAATCAGTGAAAAAGTTCAGCCCGTTGCCCTGTGTCAGCCCCAGCATATTGTCATTGACAGTACAGGTGAAGTCAAGGTGGAAAACCTGTTGCTCTACTTACCTGATACATGTGGCAGCCATTACAACACCACTGTAATTCACAGTAACCTTGCCTCGTTTTACACACCTCCGGAAGAAGTGAAGGGACTGGAAACGACACCCGAGAAGACAATCGTGTGGAGCATTGGTTGCATTCTCTATGAGTTAACGGCATACATGCCACCTGAGAAAGCGATGGGTGGAAACCAGGAATACACCACCACTCCAATGCTTCCACCGATCCACCGCTATTCGACCGCCCTTCTACGACTGACAGCTGCCTGCCTGAATGAGGACCCCGATCAGAGGTTAGCCCTCAATATGATCCAAATAGCTTCTGAACGAGCAGAAGAGAAGCTACGAAAACACTACAAAGGACCGAGTAATCTACTTCAGCTATTACCAGACGTAACTCAGATGTATCATTGATTGCAGGACCAACAAATCAACCTGAAACAATGACTGTTTCTTCAAATTACGTTTTTGTTACTTTAATTTGTGATATGCACAGCCTGTTTTCTGTTTGATATTTATTTTGTATATGGTGCTATCGGATAACTCAATCATTATTTGCATCTATGCATAGAAGTCTTCCACCGATTACTTCATTATACCATTTTCTTTCATCCGTGCCTTCTGTGGCTTTTATATTTATAACTGTTTTTAATTTCCAATACTTAGTTACAATTCAAGGGTCACAAATGTAGCCAGAAATTTTTATTTTTGTAAAAAAGAAAGCACTCAGAGCTATGTACGTGTTTTTAATTTTTTATTGAATTTATATTTTCTATTATGTTGATATATGAAATGTTATTTAGCAGAAGTGTTTCTCTTATTTATTTACATATTAGATAGCTTGATGCTGTAAAAAATCAAACCTATTTTGATGGACATTCCTTGAGCAGAAAATCGAGAAAAAATTTATTTTTGTTAATTTCTTTTGTTTTGTTTCCAGTGGTTAAGTAACTATAAACACTGGTTAGCAAGATTAAGGCATGGTGTGTTTTGTTGAGCATTTATGTTTGAGTTTTTTTTATATGTTAAAGCTTAATTATTTTGATTTTATAATGCACCCACCTATCTTTTTCTCGGTCAGATATGAACATTTTGCCACAGGCTCTCCTTACCTTACACTACAGTACAGTATTTATATACACAGGGCATGAAAAAATAACAGATGAAGTTTTTGTTA
Organism: Mopalia muscosa; assembly: GCA_031763545.1. Classification (NCBI taxonomy): domain Eukaryota; kingdom Metazoa; phylum Mollusca; class Polyplacophora; order Chitonida; family Mopaliidae; genus Mopalia; species Mopalia muscosa. Next base: position 3,577 of record JARFOD010121041.1, on the reverse strand, counting down.
AAATTATATTGTTAATCTGGATTTTTGTTATTTTATAGCTGTGTATGTATATACATGTACATATTAATTCACTCTGGGAAGTCTATGAGCAAGTGTATATTCGGCATGTTGTACTGAAAACTGATGGAAACTAGCTGATAGAATTACTGTTTACTGAAGTACACTTTAATTCTGACTATACTCTTGTGAATGTTCTACAGCAAGTTAAAAGCGGACTTGTTAAACTGTTTGACATTTGAAACAGTAAGATAAATCTGGCAGGCCTAGATGTAGTTAGTTACTAGTAGTGTGGCATGTTCAAGGAATTGTGCCAGTGTCAGCCATTGTTGCCTGCTCACTAAATCACTTCCCCTGTTAATGGCATGCCAAGCCACAGGCCCCTCCCCCCAATGTGCCCCCAGCCCAGAAACTTTAACCTGTAGCCAGCTATAGTTATTTCAGTTTCCAGGTCTGGTTAGTGTGTGGAAATGTCAAAACTTGCCATGTACATTATGTCTGGGACTTTTCTTGTCCAGTGTCTGGCTGGGGTCATTTACTGGTCAGACAGCCGGGAACCCACTGCCCTATTGTATTGCTGCCCAGAAGCCCCGGCCCTTCAGAGAACTGCCACCATTGTCCTCTGCAAAAGGGCTGGTGAAATTAATGAAGCTAACAAGCTTGTCAGTTTATTGAGGTGTACTGTGACAGTGAGGTCTCTGTTACTTTACAAAATACCTCCCCTTTTTTTCAACCTGCTCATTTCCTCTTAATCCATAGGATTATATTGTCTACTCTCTATATTATAATCTTAATGGCCTCCTTAATTTCTGAATCTCTGAAATAATAATTTCTGCATATTTATTGAAGTTTACTCAAACTTTTTTGTGAACACATATTGTTCAAATTACTAATTATTATAAGACATACAGATTTTTAAATTAATGTCTTTTTTTTTTACTATATTGTTGAGCAATTACTTTTCAATACAGTGCTTACATAGCTGAGGGTTTTTTGTGGTTGCTTCATCTAATTTTCATATCAGAGTGATCAATAAAGAACTTGTTAATTTTATCTGAAGTTCTACAAACTATTTTGTTACAAATCAGGAGAAAATATTTTGATAATTTCCCCGTTGTTTTTTATTTGACATATTTATGTTTCTATGTTTTAGTGTTTTGTTTGATACTACTAAGTGTCCAAGGATTGTAAATCTGATGATCTGTTATAAAGCACCTCAATAATATGGCTTTTTGTACTATGTTATACTGAAATCAAATTCTGAGTTTATTTTATTTTTGTTATTCAGATACTGTATATAATGAGTATTGGATGCTACTATTGTAGAGGGGATGTTTAGTTAGTTATTGTTAGTTTTAGGTGGATTGTGGACTCTGGTTGTTTGATAAAATGGGACGTAAATTGTGGTGGAAAAAATTTACAAGTTGGTTTTATTTGCTTTTTCAAATAAGAAATATTGAAAGAAAAAAAAAATCAAAATTATTTTGTGGAGAAGTAAATTTGTCTTATGATTTATTCTTAGGATGAATGTATGGGGTCTAAGCAGGAGAAAATTTTTAATAAGTTTCATGATGATGTAAAATCTCGCAAGGGGAGAAAATTCCTTGTGAATAAACAAGGGGATTTTCTTTAAAATAAATTGTCAACAGTGAACTTTAAGTTATATTGGGACCATTTAATTTTTATTGACCTAAAAATTTGAATAAATTTTTAAGTTGCTATTTATTTGTGTAATGTTGGCTTAGGCCTGCTGTGTATCATGGCTTTAGATTAGAAGCAACACGTTTCATTTGTTCATTTACTATGCATACAACTTCATTTATGCTTCATTTATAGTAGTCATTTGTCTAATGATATGTCGTCTATGGTTTTAAATACAATCAGGAACAGCTCAATGTTATAATGCTTGTCGCATTGGGTAGTCGTACATTCTAATGTGTGTTCTTTTGTGGTCGTAAGAATTTTATTATCGTTAAATTGTGCTGTTTTTGAAATGTGAGTTCAATGTTATCCCATGTCCAAAACAGGGAAGCTTACACCGTTTATTTTTTTTGCTCCCTAAATGTGATTCCGTAGAAAGGTTATTTTTATTGTATAGGGAAAAGTAAAAAAATAATGGTGTATAGTTTGTTATGTTATGTGTTCTATGTTTCCCTAGTTCAGAATGGATTGTCTGCCCCTGACTTAGTATTTTTGTTCCTAATGTCTGTTTTTTGTCCCTTTGTCATTTGCTGGCCAATTTTATTCTACCGTAGCGGCTGTGATATAGTGGCTAGGCTAATTGTCTTGTGATGTTAGCTCTGTCGTCTTCTACAACCTGAATGTCTTTAAAGCAGATAAATATATAATCGAGTGCTTTATTATTGGTGGTATCCACCATCCCACTAAAATGCAGCAGAAGTATTTTTTTGTAAGTTGACTGCTGTGGAGATTAGGACATACGTTGTATTGTTTTGAAATAATGTCCTCTTTCCTCTGTTTTTTTTTATTCCATCTTATCTTGGAAAACTTAACGAATCAATCTGTAGGTTGTTAGTGGGTATTCATCAATACCCCAATTGTGTAGAAGTGCCTTTATTCTTTACACTGAAAATGAATGTATTTTGCCTTTCAAAATGTGAATTGTTTGTCTTTGCTTGTTGACACTTCCCTAAATTTGCACCTATTTTAAAATTTGTTAATAAATAGAGGTGACGTTCCTATTGTTTGATAAAGAAATTATTAGTCTCTCTAACAAATTGGTATATTTATGTATGCTGGTATATATATATATAGTGCAATAGGCAGTTAGTGTTAAACTTCACCAAAGATATGTGGTATGGAATTGTTTGCGGACCTCGACTTAAAAGTAGCCATGGTGCCTTAGCAAAATAACATGGTGCTCTCATGATACCTTGAAATCACCTGGATTTCTTTTTTATTATTTTTTTTCTCAAACCTCATGTCTGTGTTATTGATTGCTTAAATAAGATATTATATTAATGAGATGTATTACTCTGGTATATGGAAATAAATATCGCTAGCAAATCTATGCACTGGGGTTGTGTATTTTAAAACCTGATCTCCTTTTCTAATTATGTTGACTGTTGCATTAATATTTTTTTGTTTATCCGTTTCATTCTTGATCTTTTGTTTATTCTTTTTTATTATTATTCTTCTGTTGTTTTCATTTCCAGTCATTATTTGAATTGTCTTTTTGTTTAGTTATCATTTTGAGTTTTGTTTATTGATTTATAAGGTTAACTCCTATAATATCCACTTCACATTCCAATGTGAGTTTATTTCTGTTAATATATATTTGATTTATGCGGAGTTTATTGATTTGTTTTCTTCCTTATTTTCTTTCTTACAACACTACTACTGATGCCCTTTTTGTTTTATTTATTCTTTAAATATTTTTGAAAGTTTTAACTGGCAGAGTGCTGGTAACTATTCAAAACCAACAGAAGTCTGACAAAAAATGAATGGATATGTTGGTAAGGGAGGTAATTGTCCACCACTACTATAGTAGGGGGGGGGGGGGAATTAGAAATGTACTTGGCGTCCTTCTGTCCATCAAAAAAGTTTGGGAACACGCTAG
>JARFOD010121030.1:0-14522 GCA_031763545.1 Mopalia muscosa | reverse complement strand
TTTAATTTACTTTTTCATTGACCTTTAACCAATAGAAAATCGGTTATATTTCCTGTTGTGTATTAGGCAGAAAAATAGCGTTTTTCCTATTTTATTGAAAACAAAATATAATACATGTACATGTTGAATATTAATGGGACATGTTACCTTCTCAGGTCGCGTTCTGATGGCCTGAATATGTTCTCAATTTTTCCCTTCGAGTTTATCGATTTGTCTGGAATGAAATAAAATCATATCGAAGTCTAATGTCGCACTGCAAAAAACTGAACAGACGCAATAGTGTAGTTCCCTATCGATATTTGTATCAGGAAATCCGACGGTGTGTCTTTCCATTCATTCAATGTCTTTTTTTCGCCCACCAAGCCCTGGTTTCCTAAAAAAAGACTGACATATGTGCCACTGAGATTACTGGAGTATCCATCCAACAGACTGTTTTACACTACATCTCACAAGTGTTAAATAATAGCATGTTTTCTATATTGCTGTCAGCTGAAAAAAAAAAATACCATGGCCTTTACCTTATCTTGTAAAACTATTGTGATTTAGCAGTTTTTATTTCAAAATGAGATGCTCGACGGTTTTATAAGCCGGTACAGAAACCTGAGAAAGTGATTTATAATTTACCTCGCCCAATCAACGTTACATATCAAGATATTAAACGAAATTGATCGTGGTTTCCTTGAAGAAGCCGTTTAATTGTCTTATTTACTTTGTTTTTTTTTAAATTAACCAATCCCATGTAACACGTTATTGATACAAAAGCGTCCTGTTTCTTCAAAGATTGGGTTTTTTAATCAAGACCTGATTGTATACATGTTCTGAATTCGTCTTTTCCCCAACCAATCAAAACGCCGCATTACTAGTCACTGGGCAATAAAACGACTTAATAGACTTCAATAAGAGGACTTTTTTTAACTTTCCAATTATTTAATTCAATTGACTTTTGATTGACCTCTAGTAAATCAAAAAATGGGTTATATTCCTTGTGCAATGGTGCAATCAGTTTTTTGCTTATTTTACTCAAAACGAAATCTAATGTACACTATAATAAATGTTGACAAACGTAAGAAGTGACCTTTTCAGGTCTCGTTCTGATGGCGTCAATATGTTCTCAAATTTCCTTGAATGAATTGAAACTCATATTAAGCCTAATGTCGCAGTGCAAACAACTGAACAGAATCAACGATGCAGTGCTCTATGGATACCTTTGTCAGGAAATCCGACGGTGTGTCGTTCCATTCACTAAATGTCTTTTATTTTTCAATCAAGCCCTTGTTTTCTGACAGACTGACATATGTGTTTCTGAGTATTATTCAAAAGAGAAAATGCTTTTGATTATCCCATGAGTTATCGATCTAATGTGGAAATCGGTCAATGTTTGTTTCCTTTCATTGAGGAGTCAAACGCTGGTTTTCTATCGGACCTGATGTGTCTCAGAGTAACGTTATGAATATATGTCTCAAAGGTCGATGAAGCCTTTTAACCCATGATCGATCGATCGAATGTGTGCGAATAAATCTTGCGACAAACTTTGTTTCACCAGTGGACCAGGATACTGAATTGTACAATCCAAAGTTTTAAAGGAAAATAATAATTATGTCGGACTTATTTAACTGAGTGGAAACAGTGAAGTGTGTTCACTGGCCACAACATATTCAGTCGGACCGTCAGCCAGCCAGCTGCCAGCCCTAGCACCTGCCATGTCGCCTGTTCGTCCGTTCGCCAAAATTCAGGCAAATTAAAAAAACGGTCAGGAGATTCACTGAGGAGAACTGGGCTTGATGAGGCCCGTGAAGGTTATTCTTGTAAAGATAAGACAAGATTTATACGCATTAGATAAGATAACTTTATTGCATGTTTTAGTGGCGTGGAAATGAAGACTAAAACTAAAAAAGGAACATTGACGATCCTGTTGCAAGGTACGCGGGGTAGGTGGACAATGTAATATATGACTTGAATTGTGAATTGTAGTCCATGTGATTGGAGTTTGTTAGGAAACGGGTTAGTTTATGGTTATGTTTCAGATTACGTTGGTTACGCTAACCCATTTTAACTTCGAATTCGAGGTAGTACTATTGATATGCAATATATGTTGTGGGAGGACAGACTACAGATTGCTCTTTGCCATTCTTATGAGGTTAACTAAACACCATGGCGACTTAAACACAGCAACCACCAAGAAAGTATGGCTCAATCATCCTTGATTTATATTCAGACGTCAGAATAAGATATAACACTGGGATGAAGACACAACTGGCGTATTATCTGGATACTTTCTAGAAATCAAGCAAATTACAAAAAAACGATCAGGAGAGTCACCCAGGAGAATTGGACTTGATGAGGCCCGTGAAGGTTATTCTTGTAAAGATAAGACAAGACTTATACGCATTAGATAAGATAACTTTATTGCATGTCTTAGTGGCGTGGAAATGATGAGTAAAACTAGAAAAGGAACAAAGGGCGCTCCTGTTGCAAGGTACGCAGAGTAGGTACGCTGAATCCCAAAACTATTTGATAAACTACCGAATGATAGATTACTCTTTATTTATTCACCTCTTCGCCATAGAGTGTATTAAGGTGTCGCCTTAATAAAATATAACAGTTGTCAATTATGTGACATTAAACATTGATAGTATCTTAGCCTCTTGGTATCTGAAGCCCAAATTTTTTTAATAATCTACCGAAAGATACATTGCTCTTAATTTATGCACATCTTTGCCACAGACTGCAACGAGGTGTCACCTTGCTAAGAAATAACAGTTGTCGAACACCGGGCAGTCATGGGACATCGAACATTTATATTATCTTAGCCTCAGGTTGAATAGTTTAGAAGAAGCACAGCTGTTCCTCTGCTCTATGTATTCCGCAAATTGAACTCCGAATTTAGCGTGGATGACAAGAGACGGTTTTCACGGACGTGTGGGGTTAGTCAGAGGCAAAAAGGGGAGATAGTTATGTTAGCCGTAACAGGCAGTGCCACCTATGTCATATGAGTAACATATTTATGTCCTTTTTGTCACTGGCCAACAGCATTGTGTTCAGGTAATCTTAGAGACCACCTTCCCATCGTTGGCATATGTGGGAGAGAAATGTTGTACATGGGTAAGCATGGGCACGTAATAGGGGGGGAGGGGGGGGGGGGGGGGCTTATCATAAATAAAACTGGATATGAAATGTATGAAGATGATCTGGACGGATGTAGTACCAAAAATTGAAATGTAAAAGTGGAACGACTAGGTGGATATTCTTGTGGCCGTTAGGGGAGATAGGTTTCATACACAGGGAAATTATTGCGAGGTTTACTATAAAGTAAACATCTGTTACTAAGCCTTCGAAAATACAGTAGTCTCATTGCTGTGTTCTTGTTGGTCGTGCATTGTGTCGCATAGTGGTTTGTGTCCTCTTACATCAAGAACATCAGCCTTCATTTATAGAAATCACAGGTCAATGTGTCACATTTAAACAAAGAAAAAAATGGGTTGTAAGAGTTGAAATATTCAGAACATCGATTATTGCGTCTGGGTACAGACATCATCTCCCGGTATTCTTTGAATTAATACATCGAATATCTTTGCTTTGTATCGTGTTCTTTTTCAAACAATTTATCAACGAAAAATACAACACATTGTTCCCGTTGATAGTGGTTTTAACGTTCTCCTCGTCGTCCGCCATGTTTTCGCTCTGGGGTCTTTCTCCTGGGTTTCTCTTTTAGGACAAATTCATAACTTAGTGAACATAAGTAAAAAGTAAAAATATCGGATTTTCATCCTTATCCGACGTAGATTGAATGGCAAGTTCATAAAACGTCGGACGATTCAAATAAATGGTAGTTTGTTTGAAGAGTAGCAATGCAGTCTTTGTTTAGCACTGGAGTAGAATAAATTGTCCAACATTATCAAAACACTTAACATGTTACTCTGGTGTTTATTTATTCCTTTGATTAATCAATTGATTTGTTGTTTGATCTTGCCGCGTATTAGTCTTGTCTTTTATTTGTAAGAATGACATTCACGGACATCGTCGAGCCACTTCTCCTCAGAGCTATTTTGGACCGTTTATTTATTTAAGCGAATTTTGATTTAATATAAACTAAATATCTACGACCGCTTATCGTTTATTCCGATTGATGGATGACGGATGGATAATTGGAAGGGGGGGTGGGTGATATGGTGGGCTGGCTGGACGGGTGGATAGTAGGACAGACGGTGATATGGCGTGCTGGCTGGATCAGTGGTTTGTGGGACGGATGGTGATATGACGGGCTGGCTGGACGGTTGATTGGTTGACTGACTGATTGATAGGTTTAGACGAGTTGACATTGTTTGCCATTTCCACTCATTGAAAAATGTCCGACATAATTTATTTTATCTTTAAACTTTGCACAAACATTGTAGTCAATTGGCGCACTTGTGAAATAAAATTGTGTCGATATATTTATTTGTACCATATTTAATCGTTGGTTCATTGATTAAACAAAAAACTTTTTTTCTGCTTAAAAATAATCGGAAATACATCTGTCAGAAGATCAGGGCTTAAGTAAAAAAGTGAATAAAAGGATTTGCTTGACAAATATTTTGATAGGGCAGTACACCATTGCATTTGTCGAGTTGTTTGCATTGTCACATTAGGCTTTGATAGGAGTGTAATTTCGTTCTTCCAGACAAATCGATAAACTCGGCGGGAAGAACTGAAAACATGATCACGCCTTCACAACGAAATGTAAAACGGTAATAGGTTTTGTTAGTCTACATTTATTATATTTTATAAATTAGATATAGTTTTCGATTAAGTTAGCAAAAATAACTTAATTCCACAATAGTTCATCACAAGGAATATATATGGTTTTTCAATTAAAAGTACGCGGTGAAAAGGTCATTTTTATTATATACTTGCAAAGTTAAAAATAAAAGACATCTTGTTGACGTTTATAAAAACATTGTATTGCCCAGTGACTACTTATATGCCTTTCTGATTGGTTAGGATAAAGGCGAATTCACAGCATGTACGTAATCAGGTCATGATGAACAAACAAAGCCCTGAAGGCACAGATAGCTTTGGCATCATTGACGTGTGGTATGGAATTGGTCAATAGTTAGAAAAACAACGAAGTCAATAAAACAATTATACGGTTATTCCAAGTTAACCACGATCGATTTCATTTAACGTCTTGATCTGTACAGATGATTGGGCAAAGGAAATGATAGATCACACCACCGGGTTCTGTACTGGTTTTTGAAAAAGCCAAGGATCTCGTTCTGTAGTAGCAGCTGTAAATTAAAATGAAAAACACATTAGTTTAACAAAAGTTAGTATTGATAATGATCACGTTGCTTCTTTGTCAGGAGGAAACGAAACATAAACGTAACAAAGAAGGCGTTTGGATTTAGGCATAGACCAAATAAAGAAAGTAAGAAAAAGGAAGATAAAATCGTGTTTTTTGTCCCAAGGTAAAAGCCTAATAAGGAAAATAACCGTTTGGTACCCCAAACATCAGGGTGAAATAAATCGTTTCGTGTTTCAAACGAACAGCCGAATGAAGACATAAGTCGTTTGGCATCCGGATGGCCCACACGTTATAGGGGAATACACGGAACAGTGTCCCCATGTATAGGTCAAATAAAGCAATAAATCATTTCGTGCTCAAAAGGTAAAGGTCAAACAAAGAAATGGATCGTTCCGTGTCTCGTTGTCCAATCAACGAGCAACCAATACTTGTTTATCTAAGTCTGTTGGTTTTCTAGGAATTTAAAATTTCAACGACTTGCTTGACTCGTTCTAAAGTAGCTTGGTTGAGTAGAAAAGTCAATTTCTCTGTAATGTGAGTCTAGCAGCAGTCCAAATGGAGGACGAAAATGAAGAATGTGAACGAAATTCGTGACGATCCATTTTTCACTGCGAAACGCTGGGTTTGTGCACTTTTAGCAGCTGCCTCCTTTAGGGATTTCTGATTGGTCACAAAAAACCTTAGAGTTACCAAAATGTATGCAATCAGATTTGGTCTATATTTAAAAATAGAATCCAGGTAAAGAATCGAACAGCTTCTACAAGTTAAACATAATCGATTTCATTTAACTTCATGCCACGGCTAAAAGTGGCTGGGCGTGAAACTTTTAAATGACTTTGTTTGGTTTCATGTCTGGCTTTATAAATGTTATAGCTGTTACAATAGAAACACAAAAGTTTGACAAAACTAACTTACTCTATCAATAGGAATGCTATTTAGCCAAACACTGAACCTACATTTTCGTAATTCATTTAGAATTGTTTTGCGTCAGACGCCTTCCTCCCCAGTATGTTACAATTTCACATGTGTTATTTCATTAGAGAACGAAGGGATTATGTGATATAACGTCCCAATTCTAGTAACGTCGTTGTTTTTCATGCCACGTTTAGATTTCGTCAAAATCAACAGGTCGAAACTGTCACGAGCTAGAAATTTCAAATAAATTTTTAATTTAAAAATTTATCTTTGAAATACATTAAAGAAACAAATACCAAGTGTAAAATTGCTATTGTTAAACACCATAATATTGCTCCCCTGAATGGTTGAACGGATATTCCGTTTCTATATAAAACTCAACAATATTTATTATCCTCTATACATTGACTGTCGCTACACATGGGTGTCTGCCCCAATCCGGGTTACACAAAACAACGATTCGCATTTTATCCTAGAATTTCTGTTAAGTACTTTATTTTTGATCAGGTCTTGTTAAAAAGCTCGTTTTGATTGAATCTTTAGACGCTTTAAAAAATTTATATATATCAACCCCGTTGTATTGCCCAGTTTCTACTGATACAGCAATCTGATTGGTTGAGAAAAAGACGAATTCACAAGAAGTGTGCAATACGATCTTGATTAATGAACCCAGTTTTTGAGAGGTCCACATGCTAAGTCATGAATGATGTGTGATGTGGAATTAGTCAATAGTAAAAAAAGCCTGATCAATGAAACAAGTATACTGTGACCTCAATTATACCAGAGTACAACGTTAAACACCAATCAAACAAACAATCAATTATACCATGCTCTATTTCAATGACGACAAAAATTATTAATAATATTGCCGGGCCTTCTGTTCTGGCTTTATGTAAAGCAAACCGTTCTGTGTGTGACAGCTACTACACGAAAAACACATCAGTTTGGTAAGATTAAGTAATAGGAAAAGTATTTGTTCCATAATCTGTCATTGTACAACACTTCAGCCTGATATTGAATATAGTTTTTTACCGATATATAAAAAAAAAACTGTATATAAGCATATAGAGTAAATCGATAGTTATGACAAACAATGATTCAAGCTATCTTGCATAACATCTGTAGGTTTTACCGCCGTGTAAATTGTGCTTAGGTACAATGTGGAGTTGTCAATCCGTTGTCATATTAATGAAATACACTTGAGTATTACGTTAACCCCGAATCAAACAAACAAATAATTATTTGCTCTGGGTGTCGCGGTTACTGCTGGTCAACCGCACAACTGAACAGAAAATACCTCTAAGTTAAAGTCCATGTGTTTATCATATAAACTAGACAAGTTTGTGAAAAGGTAAATTCCAATATTTACACTAACGCCAGGTAATATGCATAATTTAATCTATTTATTATTTATATACCATGAACATGTATGAAACACTGGTAGCTTGTAGATAATCTGTATCTAATTAAATAAGTGTCTTAGGTCAATTCAAACAGGTAACAGTCACTGTTAACTTCGTTATGAAGTTTATTGGATTGGAATAAGTACCATGTTACTTAATTTATCAGCATGCCAAGACCTTGGACGGATTTTTCTTAGGAAATGGAACTCCATAAAACTCCCAACAAAATTCGGTCAATACCTCGAATCAATATTAATATAAATTTCTTATCCCTTATACCACGATTCTGTGATTGACCGATCAAATTAATTTCGTCTTTAACTTAATTATCAATATTTGGACTGTTTCTATATGGTGTTGTAAAGCATTATTTTCGTAAATTGGGGTGGACTTGTTTTACACATCAAAAGGATAACCACCCATCTTATGACTATATGGAAATTGAGATTCTTCTAATCCATGTAGTAACAAATTTTAAGACATTTCGAGCGTGTGGCTTACTTGTATACCAGCCAATCAAAAGTTGAGCCCCAACTCGAGCGTGATACCATGGTGATGACCCCTCGCTTAAATATTAATGTTTTCGGGGATTTTACTTGCAATATTTTGTATTACTCAAAATTATTTTTTTTATTAACCTTTCATACAGTTTATTCCTATCATTGCGTATTGACCTGAAGTACGTTTATGACGGGACTATGCTCCCTTCGCGCAGTATTTCTGCCAACCGATCAACGCTTTCGTATCACTAGGCAGTAAATTGTAATACAAATAGTTTATTTTTTTTGTTTTGCAACAAAATAATCAGCCGTAAAATATTATAATTGCCGACGCCTCGGTAGGGATGAATTGTGCATTTCTTGGTAATACTGGAATCGAGTTTTATGAGATCCTCTAATTGTCGTGCTTTTGTGTGTTTGTTGGATTAACAATTTAAACATTGATGGAATATATCAAATGTGAAGGGCTTATATTTGGAAAAAGTCAATAGTTTTGCCATTTTAGTATAACCTCATTTGTCTTACATTTTTTCTATGCCATATTTTATTTTTATTACAGTTGTTCACTTACAAGAGTGTGTAACCCATGTGTCAAACCATCCTCGAACGCTTTTAAGGTGCGCCATTATCTTTATTATCATTTTTTCAAGGTAAAACATTATTGGAAGTTAAAGATTGCAGGCTGGTTGGTTGCCTGTCAATGACAAAGTAACGCGAGAAAGCACGTGAAAAGCCAATCGTGTACCCAACTCGCTCCACGACACTGACAACAAACAACCACCGGACAGAACAACAATATGACGTAATATATAGAAACCAGAACAGATTGGCACCGCCTTGGTCTTTAGTTTTGGAGAAACATGAAGCTCGAAGCCTCTCTCTAACAGCCCGTAATATGACGAAAGCCCGATTCCTGTACGGAATTGCATTAAACCCCAAAACATGTGAAGTTATCAATATAATTGCTGCACATCTGTTCAATTTTCTATCCATTTTCAAAGTTTCGTCGCTAAGGTTATTGAGTGAACATTCCCTTTGTGTATTTGGTATTTAAATATCCATTTTTGGCTTTTGCAGGGAACGATCTAATATTTACTGTCTGAAAATATTTTTTATGGTCTGGATTTTCTTTGTGAAAGATAATATAATCTTTGTGTGCAGCACGAAATACAATATCTGGTGATGCATACATACGATCCGCAGTTATTTCTAATGCTTATTTTAAAGAAAACATTATGTGTTTGTCACGTCAGGTAATTCGATCCTATTGACAAAGCTGTTCAACACACCTTCTGTTGTAAACTTTAACGCCCCAGAGTATATTGTTATCATTGAAAACAGTTCCTAGATATGATTTGAAAGAGATAAAGAACAATTAGTCAGACCATTAACGTGTAAACTGTGTCTACATGACATTTTGTGAATATTCACACCATCGACTGTCATCCGGTGTATGTATGGAATTTATTTTAATCCTTCTTATCCACACCTCACACACTTCTGTAGAGAAAACGTTGGCTGTTGATCTAACAGAAAGCGTTAACTTGCTGTGAAAGTCTGGACATCATATATACTGAAAAACTTTCCTCTAGGTTATAAAATGAAGAACAGGTTTTTCTTTCTCCGGATTTACAAGAAATAAAATTTTTAATAATTTAAAAAAAAAAAAAAAAAAAAAAAAAAAAAAAAAAAAGAATGGACATATATTATTTAAGTTAAGTTTATATAAGGAAAATAAGGAAAATTGGTATTGTTTCGAAATTTCATTTTTATGTTATATTGAAATAATATTATGTTTCTGATTTTCAAACACATAAACTTACGTTTGTTAATTATTATCTAAATTATGATTCAGACAATATGGTATCATTTCATCACCTATAAGCTGAAATCTGAAAAATTTATACCAAAAACCAGAAATTTGTCTTGATTTATCAACAACACTTATTTGAGTTTTGGTCTAATATAGGTGATATCACTCAAAGTCAAACGTTTTGTCGAGTTATGGACTCTTTTGAAAACATTCCGATATAAAAAATCTATTTCTTCCACTTAAACAGAAAACCAAACACATACGAGACTGTACATCGATTTAAAAGCACAGGTTGAAAACAACACATTTATTCGCTCCTTTCAAGAGGAAACAATAAATAAACAGACGTGGAAGCACTTGTTTATATAAATAATTTCAAGGTGGAACCAGGTAAAAGCCACATGACGATATGGAACGTTTTGTGCCCAAAAGGTAAAGGCCAAATAAATAAGTACTTCGTTTCTTATCCCAAAATATAAAGGCTAAATAAAGAAATAATTCGTTTCATGTCAGCACACGACCAATCGGACCAGAAATACTCAGAGTTTGTTCTTAAACCAATGGTTATTCCAGAGTACTTAGTATGTTAGTAATACACCAAGCTTTATAGATTACAACTTCTGGTTTAATGTAATCTGTAATCTCTTTGTATTATTTCTAGTTCGTAACTTCCTTAATGCATCCTATACAAACCTTAGTGTGTAATAAGCAAAATTATCTAAGTTAGTTCAAATTCTATTTAAATAGATTATAATGTACCACCAAATACCGATCCTTTGAACAATAAAAAGGAGCAATCACATTGTAAGTATTTCTTATTGAAACAGTAATCCAGAATTGGATTGCTCCACAGAGAACAAGGTGAATTTTATATCACAAAAACAAAAATCAAATTTGATATGACTATCTATAGCAAGGGATATACCATTAAATAATCAAACTTGTAAATCAAGACCTGTTGTTTTTTTCTAGGAATTTGAAATGTCAATATCAATGATTTGTTTCTTTAGTTCGGAAGATATCGTTATCTAGGTTAAACAGAAATACCATTTTCTCGCCAATGTAAGTCAAGTAGCACAACGAGATAAAAGCGAACAAGCTAGCACTAGCACGAACTGTGTGACGGTCCACTTTCGATTGGAATCGAGAATCGTTGCATTTAAAAGAGATTTCCTTTGTTTAAAGTAGAGGTTGGCCAAGACTGAAGTGTTGGAGTGCTGCTTATGGACAGTAATATTTTTATTTTGTTCTAATATTGTATTACCTTGTACCTGCATGGAGAGTGAGAGCAGCCGGTACCATCAGACTTTGTGGATACTTCCTCTGCCCATAGGTCAGCTAGGAGGGTGAATGCACCGATTAACTGAGTAAAAACATACAACAAACCACGTTCAGTGGTAGTTTTCTACTTCGCATATTGTATATTTAATATAGATGAAATAAATGTTTACACGAACATAGACCAGTAAACATTTTGCAGTTAAACAGAAAACACTAATTCTTTGAATAGCTCACCACAGGGAAAATGAAAGTTTGGTCAATTAAAATGCATTGGCCAAAAAAGTCAACTTAATGGAATACTTGGAACGTTAAAAAGAGAAACCTCTTGCTGAGATGTCTAAAATGTTGTATTGCTCAGTGACGGCTAATGCGGCTTTCTGATTGGTTAGGAATAGGGCAGATTCACAACATGTATGCAATCAAGTCTTGATAATCAAACCCAACCATCGAGGGAATTGGAAACGTTTGCATCAATGACGTGTTACATGGAATTGGTCAACATTGGAAAAAAAGGAACTCAGTAAAACAATTATACGGCTTCTTTAAATAAACCGTGATGGATTTCAATTCATCTCATGTTCGGGTTAAGGAGACTGGACGAAGGAAATTATAGATCACTTTGTGGGGTTTCTTCTATGAGTTTATAATATGCAAAGCTCGGTATGCAATCACTCCTATAACTGAAACACACTATCTTTCGACAAGAACAAATTACTGGATCCATGTCAAGGATATTTTTTAACTAACAGTAATTATGCAGAATTAAAAGAAATCCACTATTTTCTCTCCGTGTCTCTAATGTTTCGTTTGAAGGAAACTTACAATCTTTAAAAGATAATGCCTCATATTGAAGATAGCTAGATTCACTGATTTATAATTAAGCTTTATTAACTTGAGTTTGAAGCAATTTCTAATTTAGAAGAAAATATTGTTATGGTCAGTAGGATGCAGTTATACATTATCTGTAAACAATGTGTCCGTCAGTCATTCCAATGAAATACATTTTCGTCAGTATGCTTTTTTTTTCTGTTTGTCTTTTTTATCCATAAATGCCTGTCCTCGTCCTTGTTATATCGGCTACCAAGTTCGAGAAAGCTGACTGATTTGAAGGACCAGCTTCTGCTTGCTTAAACGCTAACTGCCACAAGCTGTCTTGTATAATTTTTATGGCTTTTACCAAAGTGTTACGCTGTACTATGTTTCACTGTATATACTAATAAACCTGTCCATGTTTTATCTGCTTTACCCTATTTCAGAAAGATATTTGTACTGAAAGCTTACTTCTTCTTTTATAAGTGCATACAATAGAGAAATCCGCTTAATGTTATTAAGGCCTATTGCCTCTATTATAATATCTGTTGCCTTTACCGGCATTCGTGTTTAATACGTAATACTTAACCCTGTTTCGCTAAATATTTTAATATGCTTGTCTTTGTGACATCGAATTTGACTAATTCCACATATCCCCCTGGTCTACAGTGCTTACGTCTGGCTAGATAAATGGACGAAACATACACATCTCCTTGATGTAGATTAATCTCATTGCTTCAACCTGTCTTCTATAATCTGTGAAGCTTTTACCGTAGTGTTACGTATTACTTTAAATCGCCTATCCAAATATCCATACATGGCTATTCCTTCTACATATGTTACTTAATTTGCAGAAAATTCCCCGATTTTGATGATTCCACTTCGGGTTAGACTATTTGAAAAAGTATAAAACTCCACTTACTGTTGATGAGACTCATTGCCCCAAGCGGTCTTTTATAATAGCTTCAGCTTAAGGGTTGTGTTACGCTAAACTTACAGCTGTCTCGCAAAATATCCAAGTATGCCTAACCTGGTTACATAGGCAATACCTAGTTCAGGCAAACGCCCTGTTGTCCTTGGTCGGCTTTTGGTTAGAGTATTGGAGAAAACATTAAGATCCACTTAATGCTGACAAGGCTCATTGCCTGCAGCTGTCTTTTATCATCTTAGTAGTTTTTGGTGCAGTCTAACGCTGTATTGGAAGTTTTTCCCCAGAAATGCCTGTGCAAAAGCATCACTATCAGATCAACATCGTCTTGCTCTAAGAGCACCGGGAATAAAATAATAGTAAATTGTATATATCTAATAAGAAACTAAGAACGGCGACATCGAATCTACATTGGACTGCTTAGCCAATAACATGCTTTAACAAACATTAATATGACAAGACACATTTAGTCAACAAGTTTTGCCATGATTCCAAGTTGTCGGTCGTATTGTCTCTTGGGAACAGAATACCATACTAACTCTCAACCAGATTCAGATGTGCCATCCAACATGTCTTTGCTTCAATAAAATGTTGTATACAGTTTTATTTACATATGTCTGAGAAAACAGGAATTTTCAGGCCTCTGAGAAGCGACATTTATTAATGCCTCAGCCCTGTACGGAATTATAACCATCACCACAAACCAATAGTTTCTTCTTGTCTTTTACAGAAGCTTTGGGGCGTTTGTCTCGTCATTTTCGATATTTCGTCAGAAAAGTTCTTCAATTAATTATTTCAGAGTTTATGGGGAACAGGAAGCCAATCTTTGTGTACTGTCTGTATTTCATCCTATAATTTTCCTGTATTTGTCCTGTCGTCTTTGCTTGTTGCCGGTGGTGGTTTCCTTCACCCATCGAGCTGGCACGTCGTCACATAAGTGATATACGCTTGAGTACGACGTAAAATCCCAATGGAATACAAATCAATTCATTATCTGATCATTTCCGTTAAGTACCGGTATTTGGTATTGGACTGTAAATTTTCAGTCTACAAACGGCCTGGCTCTTAAAATAACCATTTGGAATGCCATTTTGTACTTTTGATCTTCTTTGTGAAAGACTCTATGAACTTTGTTTGCTGTACAAAACACACACCCTATACTGATGTCTATATATAACATGTAGCCAGTTCTAACGTTTCATTTGAAGATATTGTAATGGGTTTGCCCAGACAGGTAATTCGATCCTATTGACAAAGCTCTTCAATACACCTTCTTTCATGAACCAAAACGCCATAGAAGATATTGATATTTATTGATTTCTAGAATATTGATACTTATGATAAACATAATGTCAATGTTATTAAAGGGAGGATATACATCATCTCTCAAATACGCATCAATCCGAGGTGAAACACTTTGATCACAATTTGCCTGGTGAGGGAGCGGATGGGCAATGGCCCTGCAGAATACTCCCTCGGCTTCCTCGGTCGATCGTAAGAGGCGAGAAAAGAGGCTGCTTTCCATTGCCCTGGTGTTCCCAGAGCTAAAGGGTATAAACGGGAAGCAGATTTGTTTGTGATGTTCTTT
>JARFOD010121019.1:0-14522 GCA_031763545.1 Mopalia muscosa | reverse complement strand
ATACCTATTCACCGACGCTTCGCTGCAGGGCTGGGGCGCCCACCTGAAATCCAGCTCAGCGTCCGGCTTATGGCCTCGCCATCTCCAAGCGGCACATATAAATGTATTGGAGTTCCAGGCAGTCATCAGGCCGGTATCCACATTTTTCCAGAGCTGCAGCCATCACAGCTAATGATAGTCTGAGACAACACAACGGTGGTAGCCTTCATAAACAAGCAGGGGGGGGGGGGGGACCAGAACACCCCAGCTGCTACTCCAAACGTGGCGAATTTTAAACCTGTGTTGGGCCAACAACATTGTGACCAGAGCTCGGTTCATTCTGGGTCGCCTCAATGTGATGGCCGATTGTCTTTCCAGGCGCAACCAGATTCTTTAGTGTGGCATTTGCACCCGGAAGTATTCCGCCAGATGACAAAAGTATGGGAGACGCCACTGGTGGACCTGTTTGCAACAAGGTTGAACCACCAGCTACCGGTCTACATATCTCCCGGCAGATCCAGAAGCAATAGCAGTGGACTTGCTGTCTGAGGACTGGTCGGGATTAATGGCATATGCCTTCCCTCCGACTGCAATAATGGACAAGGTGTTGAGAAAGATAGCGGCGCATCACTGCCTAATCTACCTCATCGTCCCTTGGTGGCCGGGTTGTCGATGGTTCCCGGAACTACTAGATCTTCTCGTAGACGTTCCAAGAGCGTCCAGATTGGGGAAAATTGCTTCGGCAACCAGACACGAGCATTTTCCATCAGCAGCCCCAAAAACTGCGACTTCACGCCTGCAAGTGCTCCAAGATTCCCTTTTTTAGGCGGGCTTTTCTAGGGCGGCAGCAAGCAGAATGGTGTCCTCCGCCAGACGATCCACATCAACAGTGTACGAGTCTAAGTGGACGGGGTTCTGCGAATGGTGCTCTCGGCACCCGATCACCGCTCGCAGAGCCGAAGTTTTTACTCTACCTTCTTCAGGACAGGGAATCGAGGCCTTCTTCCGTGGACGGCTATCGTACGGGAATCTCCAGGGTTATTGAGCTATCCACTGGGGCGAATCTTGTGGCGGATCGCAACCTGACCGCACTAGTAAGATCCTTCAAGATTTTGAACCCTCGCTCCGCCATTACTCTGCCCAAGTGGGACCTGGCTGTTGTCCTCAGGGCCTTATCCAGGCCCCCCTTTGAACCCTTGCCCTCGGCTGAGTTGAAGTGGCTATTGTATAAGTGCGCTTTCCTGATGGCGTTCGCGACAGCAGCCCGCCTGTCAGAGATTCATGCGTTAGATGTGAGGGCAATCAGACACGCACCAGACAGTTTGCTAAGCCACACTACCGGTGTTTATAGCTAAGAATCAGAGCTTTGATGATACCTTCGGGCGGGAGTTTTCTATCCCTGCCTTCTCCGGCTACCTGTTGCCAGGGCTAGAGACAGACTGTTTGATGTGCCCCGTCAGGACTCTGGCCGTTTATCTGTCTAAAACAGAACCAAACAGAGCCGGTAGGCGTCGGTTGTTTATTCCGTTTAGCCCTCTGCACAAGCAGGAGATATCTTAAAATACCATTGCCTCCTGGCTAGCAAAAACTATTGGTGTGGCCTATGAGGGTGTGAGCGACTCTGAGGGTGCTCTGTCCAAGGTCTCACCTCATGAGATTCGGGCATTAGCAGCATCTTGGCCAATTTGGTCTAACCGATCCGTGCGAGACATTTTGAAGGCGTGCTATTGGCATTCGTCGACGACCTTCACCACATACTATCTTCGGAATATGACCTAAGTACGAGACGACATCCAGACGTTGGGACCGCTGGTGGCAGCTCAGAGCATCACCAGGATCCCGTGGAAGGGCCGGTAGTCTAGAATATCGGAGTTTTATCCAGTTTTTAAAGTAAAATTCAGGTATGTGGACTAGAGTTTGTTACAACTAGCTGTCTTAACCCATTCGGTCTGACATCTCTAACTGACGTCCAATCCTCAGGAACCTACGTTTCCTTTGGCCGTCAGTTGGATTGGTGTGTGTAGTCTTAACTCTCTGGGCCCTTCTTACCCGACGTTCTTCTTGTCCGGGTCTTCCCACCTCCTTCTGTGGGATTCTATGCACTACGTAAGTGGAGGTCAGTTAAGAGTGTAGGAAACTTCACAAATTTATAGTTAATTTGTATTTTCTAAACTTAAACTTACCTCAACTTAAGGTGATGGTTCCTCCCTCCTACCCCTCTTCTAAGCCCCGACTGCTTTCAATCTTAGCAGGGTTGAAGAAGGAAATAGGACGAGATCGAGGCCGGGATGATGTGACGTCACGTCACATGGGCGTCGGGGTCGGGGTCACAGAGAGGTCAAAGTTTGGAACTTCAATGGGATAGGCAATTGATTGCATAATGCACTACGTAAGTGGAGGTAAGTTTAAGTTTAGAAACATACAAATTAACTATAAATTTGTGAAACTATCACCTATCTGTCGTGCACTTGCGTAATCCCGTTGTCTTCAACTGATACCAAATGTGAAGCTAAGGTCTTTGATTAACTTGATTAATATTGGAATTTTTGCATGCTTGAGGTTTTTACCAGTTTTGTGTGTGCACATGCGTGCGTGTGTATAGGTGTGTGTGAGAGTGGAAGGCGGTAAGGGCTCCATTCGGCTTCCAATTTCATAAGAAGTGCTTCACTAAAAACCATGCAGTCAAAATAAAATACGTTTGTTTCCTGCTGTTATTATTACAAACTGCTGCCATTATACCAAACTGCTGTTATTATTACAAACTGCTGCCATTATAACAAACTGCTGCCATTATAACAAACTGCTGTTATTATTACAAACTTATTGCTCCCTTAGAACATTGCACCACCTGCCGATTTCACAAATGCTGAAACTATTGCTGTTAGTTTGACTGATTAAATAAATATATTGTTTTCCAATTGAGAACAAACTTTATTGTTTTTAAAGAATCTAAACTAGGCAAAATGAATTCATAGGAGTTTAATATATGCATATAAAAATAAACACTTGCTTATTAAAGTTACCATGCTAAAACCGTGTAACTGTGCAGTAAAAATAAGAATTCAAAATCTGACCTACATATTTGTATTTAGTGTACACGAAGTACCACGAGGTGCGCTTGAAGGGTTATGTAACTAATATTGATTATTTGAAATACCTGGGCGACAATCCTCTTATCCATAGATCTCGCTGTAAACCGCTTACCTTCATTAAACACAATATGCTCGCACACATCAAACCGTTTTATTCATGCAAAATCGCTCCACAGTATAATCGGCTTAATTCTCGATGAAAACGGCCTCTTTTTCACTAACAGTGATTTTCTCTGTCAATTTCTGATCGATTACTTTACAAAAGAAGGTGTGTAACAAAGCTATTTCAAATCGGTTAGATACTATCCTATAAGTAACAGCTAGGGTTGTTAAAACGAGAATAGTTTATAGTTGCCTTATAGTTGTAATTAGTTCTGAATGTCAGTGGAGTTATTTGCGGTGTACCAATACCTTCTTATATTGTGATTCACATTTATCTATTCTGATTGAAGTTACGTCTATCTGTCCTGCCATAACAACCAACCAGAAGCAGCTCTTAATGGATTGAACTGGACATCTTGATCCGAACAGATGATACAATTACTTGCTAATGGACAGCTATTGGATAGGAATGCTTCGTTTGTAAAGTAGATTGGACGCCATACCATTTCCATTTATGCATAAGTCCTTCGCGGATATACACGCGGTTAGCAAAGGAGCCAAACTTATATATAATTCATTTTTCAATCTTCGCCTGACTGATGAAAGAACACAAGTTAAACTAAAACAGCAATATTGACTTGTGCCAATTGAGCTGCACAATCCGAACTTCAACTCGAACTTATCCATAATTTATTGATTAATGTATTTAAAGAGCTCACACACAAGTAAGAGACTCTAGAAATTGGCGAATCTGTTTATGGGCGCCATCTGAATGCTGTCTATCCCGGGATCAAAACAACGAGAAAGGCATTTCAAGTACAAATCGATCACACACCAATGCAGAAAGAAGTTAGAAAGCTAAAAGTCTTAACATAAAGATCAAAAATCACCTACAATTTCCCAGATAGTTCAAGTCCGATCCATGACCTTTTACATAAGGATAGTTTATTGGTGAATTATATCAACAAGTCCTAACAATGTTGATACCAATTAATGTTATTAATATAGAGAGGGCTGGTCCCCTTTCTCCGAAGCCATCAACAAAATATCCTTGTGTTGGAGACGGTTACTCTCAAGAACCGCTTCGATGCTGTGGAAGGGATGGAGGTAGATATCGGGCCTCCTCACTCTGCAGTGGATATCCATCCTCCGACTCCACCTTCTCAAAAGACCCCGTATGATCTGTGGGAGGGTCGACACCAAGCATATTCACTCTCGATTGAGGCAGCACAGAACACGCAGTTCTGGTAATCGGCCAATGCGCAAAAATTAAAAAAAAGTTTTTTTTCTTAATGATTATACATAGTGTTAAACATTATATTTACAACTTTCAGATCAAAAACTAAACATTTAATAGATTGACATATTTTAACATTTATTTTTCAGTTCAATTTGTTTCTCTTTTTGATGCTGACTGCTATGGCGAAGTTGTCGTGTGGGCTTCTTAAACGGATCGGTCTGTATTCAGAGGTTAATTTTCATGAATTCTTGTAAATAGCTCTAGACATGATTTTAAACAGAACAACTACAATTATTAGATCCAAATTAAAAGTATTTAATATATTGACATATTTGAAGTTTTTAACACTTACTGTATGTATGTCCTATTCGGTTCATTTTGTTTCTCTTTTTGATGTTTGCTACCTAGGATGATTCAGATTGGAATGATCTCTTTATGGAAAATATGGGAATTTTATATAAATTGACAATATGTTTACGCCACAGCGTAGCTGAAATACCGCTGAATGTGGCGTAAAACTCTAGCAATCAATCAATCAATCAATTTTCATCAAACGAGAGCGTGCAAAGCGACTTGATCACAAGTACCATGTAACTATCCGATCAAACAAACGTATCTTAAAACATCAAAAATTATCTTACATTTAGAAATATCAGGCACTTACAAGTTTAATCTAGTAAAAATAAGGAGAGCTGCACAAAAGCACGCAAAAATAAAGCTGATTTCCTCGGCGTTAAATGGGAAGACCATCCAAAAAGCATATTCTATAAATAAGTAAAACTGTTTTTGTGTAATACAATACATTAATTTCCATTTTCATAATCTGATCGTAACTCTGGTTATCATTCATTAAAGAGGATCACACGAACCAGTTGAGTCATCAAATCCTGTGCTGTTAAGTTTTCCTGCTCTCTGGTTGGTCAGCCAATTTTGAACTATCCAATAATAGATCAGTGAAGCCTGTTGTACACATGATTTGATGACTCAACTGGTTCTTGTGACCCTCTTTAATAAATGATAACCAGAGTTACGATCAGATTATGAAAATAGAAATTAATGTATTGTATTACACACAAAAAGTTTTACCTATTTATAGAATATGCTTATTGGGTGGTCTTCCCCTTTAACGCTTTGCACTCAATACATCCGCGTCACATTTCTCTGCTTTTTTCTTTTATACGCGTTGGCGTTTGTATTTTGATCTATCCTGTTTTTACTGTTTGATTTCTGTTGCTCCTGCTAGACCTAAGTGCAGCCAAAACCTCTCATGCGTGCATCTGGCTTTTATATTTAAATGTACATGGATAAAAGACGACTGCATAGCCGCGGTATGTTTCCAGCTGTTATAAATCAGAGAGAAAAGAAAGTTATCAGAAAAAGTTACGTACCTGTTTGGTTTAGTAATCCAAACACACACTTGAGGAAGAAAGTTCAGGGAAGTAGGTTACATGTGTGTAGAAACTGTAATTTTCTCAATGTGCTTCGCTAATACTGTGACTACTTTTTGTTAAACAAAAAATTGGCAACATAGTTTATACTAACTGTACACATAGTACTTGTAGATTTAATAGTCTAATGCAGAATAACAACCCACCGATTTACGCAGTTTCTCCAAAACCAATGTAAATTAATTCACAAGTCTTATACTTTTTTCACGATATTTATTTGTATCCGTTTTTCTGGTAGTAATAATAATAATAATACACTTTATTTAAACTCGATAAAACTGATAGGTCAAAGACGTATTTTCATCAGCGTCTAGGCCTAAAACAGCAATGATAATTATATACATTAAATATAAAAGTAAAAACATGTAAAACATTAAATTATCGGCATATATTAAAAATCATGTATATATATGTTTAAAACAAGCTGTTTTAAAGGATGTAAGAGTTTGACTGTTTCATCATAGTCTAAGGTCAATCTCATTGCACGTTTGTTTAAAATTCCAAACGATTAAATTCTTTATGGGATGCATTTTCCTAAACAGAAATACAGAAATCTATGTGTGGTAAAATAAACATATTGTAAAATAGCTTCCTGGCGTGTAATGGTAAAAAGGATTTTATGAGAGTTGAAAGATACAATTTTGTTTTGATTTTCTTAATCACAGTATCAATATGTGAAGACCAGCTCAAAGTCTCTGTAACGGTTACCCTTAATATTTTCTGGGCTGTAACCGTTTCGATAGACACATCATTTATAGTTAAGTTAAGTTTATTACTGCGTAAATGTCTTCTCTTTTGTTCGGTGGCCACAGTCATTCATTTACTTTTGTCTGCATTTATCGTCAGTCAAAAACTTTTAGATGAGTTTTCCATTGAACAAGACACGACAATACTAATGTTTTTGGGGGATTTACATTGCTGATAAAGATATTACATGATCTCTAATACACATGTTTCTGTCTTCAGAGTAGAGTACTTGGTGCAGACAACACATTTTGTTTAATATCAGATGTATATATGCAAATAGCTAGTGAGTGGCTGGGCACATTCTATAGTCCCCAGAGTTAACGCTATTGTTCAACATCTTCTTTGGTTTAATTCCCTATTTGTTTATATAGTGTTTTTTCAATTCCAACTGTTAAGCATGATGATTGTTTGTGTGATTGGGGATTAACGTCGCATCCAAGGGTAATTTGACGAGGGATCGTCCACTTCACACTATTCCGTGCTAAATAACCTCGGAAAACCGAGGAAATTCCTCTTAAAAACAACGACACTGTGTGGCTCACTCTTATACCTGATGATCGACAGACCGGTTTGATTACGTGAATGGTTCATTCAAGTAGGACAAATAAACGCTAACCACTAAGCCGCACCCGCGGTAAACACAATGAATGTTATGCATCAAAGATATCCCCTGTACAGAACAAGACTAAACGTTTCGATGAAGTTTTTAATTTGAACTATATTTTTAATTTTAGAATAGTAATTACCTAGATTAGGAGTTTATCGTCGGACTTAAGCATTCCTTGATTTGGTGAGAGGTTTATGTCCCCTTGTCATACTGTTAATAAAGACATCTGATTTGTTGTCATGCATTGGAAGATTTAACTGAAGACTGGGTAATAAAAACTTTTTAAAAGGAATCTACCGTTGTACAGTGGACGTTTGGTGTAATGTGCAGCAATTTATAGCTTATTGGGGCCCTGAATATTCAACCTTCACCGTTGTGACAATAGAGTTCGACAAGGAGGGTTTCTCTCCCCTTCTTTGTTTGCAATAAACCTGCATGATCCCGATGCTTACCACAAGCAAGTATAGGGTGTTATCTTTCTAAACAATTTGAATAATGCAATGGTGTGTGTTTTATCTGTCCCGTGGCTACATCATTGCAACTATTGTTAAAAGATTGTGCTTCATTTGCCTTGACTCGCGATATTCTGTATATTGTTCAAACTGAAACATTATCGAAATGATTTGTGCCTCCTGGAGTTAATCTAAACAATTTGTACTTAAAATATGTTGATACACGTATAGTGACATGTGCATCGGTTGGAAATTGGCACTTCTCCCTTGAATATTGTGACAAAGCTTGTTATATATGGTTTTATAGCAGGTTACACCTGATGGGAATCAACAATACATAGGCCTACATATATTTACACATGTGCTTAGCAAACCCATTTATGGGAATGATTTTTCGCTATGACAATACAGGTTTGTCTCATAATACGAAGACCAATGGGTGTTTAACGCCGGGCCTATAGTAACAATGGTACTCTATAGTAACAATGGTACACTATAGTAACAATGGTACATCATAGTAACAATGGTGCACTATAGTAACAATGGTACACAATAGTGACAATGGTACACTATAGTAACAATGGTACACTATAGTAACAATGGTACTCTATAGTAACAATGGTGCACTATAGTAATGGTGCACAATAGTGACAATGGTACACTATAGTAACAGAGGTACACAATAGTAACAGTGATACACTATATTAACAATGGTGTACTATAGTAACAATGGTACACTATAGTAACAATGGTGCACTATAGTAACAATGGTACATTATAGTAACAATGGTATACTATCGTAACAATGGTACGCAATAGTAATAATGGTGCACTATAGTAACAATGGTACGCTATAGTAACAATGGTGCATTATAATAACAATGGTACATCATAGTAACAATGGTATACTATTGTAACAATGGTACACAATAGTAACAATGGTGCACTATAGTAACAATGGTGCACTATAATAACAATGGTACATTATAGTAACAATGGTATACTATTGTAACGATGGTACACAATAGTAACAATGGCACAATATAGTAACAATGGTATACTATTGTAACAATGGTACACAATATTAACAATGGTACACAATAGTAACAGAGGTACACAATAGTAACAATGATACGCTATAGTAACAATGGTACACAATATTAACAATGGTGCACTATAGTAACAATGGTACACTATAGTAACAATGGTGCACTACAGTAACAATGGTACATTATAGTAACAATGGTATAATATTGTAACAATGGTACACAATAGTAACAATGGTGCACTATAGTTACAATGGTACACTATAGTAACAATGGTGCACTATAATAACAATGGTACATTATAGTAACAATGGTATACTATTGTAACAATGGTACACAATAGTAACAATGGTGCACTATAGTAACAATGATACACTATAATAACAATGGTACATTATAGTAACAATGATACATTATAGTAACAATGGTATACTATTGTAACAATGGTACACTATAGTAACAATGATACACTATAGTAACAATGGTACATTATGGTAACAATGGTATACTATTGTAACAATGGTTACGTTGTCCTTAGCCAGAGCCACCGTACAATATAACGGCCTTATTTTAACTGCAATAGTATAGAGCCCAATCGTAAAATGTTTGATAGGTTGTAAAAAAAATATTGCTTATAGCACGTGACCTGCGGTTGTGGTTTAGTGGCTGGCGTGCGGCTCACTAATCCTACAGCTCAAATATTTGAATTTTATATCGATCATGAGTTATATGTGGCTCTCACAATTATAAAAGTGGGTTGACTCGGTTTCCCATTGGTTTTCCATTGTGTTTTAAGAAACGAACAGTGTGAAATCGACAATTTGTCGTCACTGAAGTGAAAAACGCTTGAGTATGACCTTAAAGCTCAATCAAACAAACCAACTATAGGAAAAGACGTCATGTTCTTGGTTATAACACAATACCTTTTATCGGAGGATGGCTCAAGCCTCGTTTTAAGTATAAAATAGCAATTGCTGCCGGATTACTAAAATAAAGACACTGGTGTATACTAACGAGTTGAACGTATTTGTCCTTATTCAATTACAGTTTGCCTTTCTCGGCAATATTTAGGGAAGCACACATTTGTTTGCAATGGACCCAGCTGGAGACCATCCAGCTCTAATTGGATTGGACATGTGTATTGCTTTTTCGTCCCGAAATAGAGTCTGTTTATTTGCTGCGGGAGAAACAATATAAGCAAAAGTTATAAATAAAGTGTGCAACACCCCGCAGACGTACCATTGTTTGGACACCCGATGTAAATGGAACATATGTCAGCAAGTCTAGTCTTTTTCTCAGCACTTCACTCTTTGCGTACTTCGATATACCGTTCACATCATCGAGTGCGTCTATCGACGACCAGCTATACGGACATCGCGTGGTGC
Organism: Mopalia muscosa; assembly: GCA_031763545.1. Lineage (NCBI taxonomy): Eukaryota > Metazoa > Mollusca > Polyplacophora > Chitonida > Mopaliidae > Mopalia > Mopalia muscosa. The sequence continues at coordinate 4,424 of JARFOD010121019.1, read as the reverse complement.
TTTCTACAAGGTGTCTTCCCAGTTTTTAAATGCAATTAGGCAAAGAGCAGTGTAAAGTGGACAATCCTTCGTCAAATAAGTGAAATAGGCTTAAGTACGACGTTAAAATCCAATCAAACAAGCAAACAAACAAACAAATAAGGAAATCATATACAGAACCAACCAAAACGCATATTCATTTAACCATAGGTTAATTACATCTGTTAGGCTTTTAACTTCAACAAGGAATTTAATAACACACACAATTCTGATTAAACTGCTTTTCTTATATGTGCGGCAAACTGCCATCAGCATTTTATAACCGTGCCTGAATTTTGTTTACTGGCCTCTGAATACTTTTCGTACCGTTTCTCAAATGCTTAAGTGTGCTTAAACAAGTCACCCTCCCGTACCTTAATCTGTTTGCCCGTAAAAACTTTGTGTAAAATAATGTTATATGTAACACTAGCTAATAGCTCAAACGTGGGGAATGCTTGCTGTTAAACAAACTATACCCAGTTTTTCATATATACATGGTCTACTTCTACCGGTTCACAGCTTTACTATAAAAGGACCTTGTTTTATGGCACATTCGTTACGTTCCTCGACTTAACATGCAAGACTCGTTACCAGCCAAATCGACAACATTAATAGCATATTTGATATACGTTTGTATTTCACTACGTCTGTTTCACTTCGTTACCGCTATAGCAAATTATAATCTTTATTTTGTGATTTTATCACCAAGAATTGTAAGTCATGTTCATTAACCACATAACGGTTTCTTAAAATCTTTCCACCATGCCAATGCCCGTTTTGTTATTAGAAATGAGCTATGATCACACCAAATTTTTTGTATTGATGATGTTTCTATACACAGAAGTGATGCACAGATGACACAAGACTTTAAAGCCTTTGTGTCCCTAACTGTGTAGCTTTTGACCAAGGGAAGTAGCGGAGGATTTGTGAAAAGCCTCCTGTTGTCCAGGTGCTCTTACAGCTAAGGGCAACATGGAGCTTATATTATTGCGCTCACAAATAATTAATTGTTAAATTATTTGAAACATCTCCCTCTTTCAGCAGATAAGCACGAAAGTTCGAACAAATCGAACGACGGGTGGAAAACTGGAGAAGTGTTAAATATCCTGTATTGAATTAGCTGCTGATTCTATTACTCGAACACTGATGCCAAAGTGTCATTATGATAACTGATATGGACTGGGATCGTCAAAGAACAGGTCATCCATGGTTGTTTTGGAACTGTGCAGATGCCATTTGCAAGTTGTTAAATAAAATTAAAAGTTGTAAGTCGTTACATTCCCTTGGTTGAATTGCATCAATGAACAGAAAGTGACCAATCACAGTGTGGGAAAGATATATGAAACAATTATCACATGGCTGTAGTACACTGATATCTGCTCATTTATGGGTTAAAGGCAGGTAATTGTTTTAAACGCTTGATATGGACATGACTATCGCGAGCATGGCACTGGCACCAATTTCATTCCCAAATGCATAAATTAAATCGATGGTCGCTTTGTTGTCTTTTGGTTTTTATAGCCACTTATGTTGTTTTTTTAAGCAACATATATCTGTGTTTTACAATTCAGATGACTGTGCTGCCCAGAACTTGCCGAGAACACGATAGAAACGAGACTCTAGTTCTAGTGTTAACATACTAAATGCCATCCGTGTGATTTAATATATAGTGTCTGCCTTCGTGCAAGGCTTCTATTGTTTCTTTATACTGGATTGGTTAACCAATGATTGCGATTCTAGTGCGTCCGGTCCCTTTCTAACAACAAAGATGTATCTATATGTTGTTGAACGTGGTCGAAATACACATTTAGTCATTGAACGGCTTTTAGGGAGAGGACCCATTCCGATTGTGTTTCTTCTCGTTAAGACAAAGGAAAATAAACAACAAAGAGGGGGTCGATTGTGTCGATTCTGTGTCGATGGTCGTCGAGTTATCACATGATGAATAACACATTATAGAACAGGTAACGTTGTCATATAATTCACACTGGCTTATTTCAACAACAATACCATCGACGATAAAAAGAGTGGTCAGTAATTCCAGCCAAACGTGGCTGAACTTGACAGATGTTCACAGAAATCAAAGGACGTATTATGTTTTTGTAAAATGTTTTAGAATAACGCTGTTGTTTTGGCCACAATTAAGAGGCATGTACTGTTGAAACTGTATTCTGTGTGTAAATTCACTGAAACGCGGTAGATCTATGAACGAATTGTGTCTACCGTTGGGGGTAAAGCATTCACCACGTTTGACATATTAGTTAGTGTTACAGATATCAGTATTTTATCTGCTGAAGTCAAATTAAAATAATTCCAAAAGTAAGATAATCAACCGCTACATATTGGATTTTTAGTGAACTTGGTAGGTTCCCCATCAATATGACAATAAAACAGGACACTAATGAATTATGGGGGAGTCTGATTCCCTGCTAAAATACTCATCTTTAAGCCTAACGTTTTTAACTGGAAAACGTGAGTTAAGTCTATTCTGGATAGCCATGGTATGTGTAATATATGGGATACACGATCCTTCCGCAATACCACATGGCTACCAAATTGGGCAGAGAGTGTATCTAACTCGTCCAAGGGCAGCTTCTATAAACTTAACAAAATTTAATATACGGTCGAAAAATACTTCGCTGTATGGTCTACAGCAATTATTTGACAAAACTATATTGTCGTACTGAGAAATCAGACACAATTGATCAGTAAACTACAATGTTTTAGGTATATTATACTGACATCAATTATACCTTTGTTTGACATTTATTCTCTGTATAATCTTATGTAACCATGTATATATCTTTTTTATTACTGCACAGCAATCTGGGCTGTGAGAGATCAAGTCCGGAAGAAATGGACACTTTGAACGATGTGGCGGTCCATGAGATAACCAAGAGATCTCAAAACTTCAAATTTGATGACAACCAGACCTTTTCCGTATCAAATGTGCATATATAATACGTGATAATAATAATAAAAAAAACGCCGATCCATGATGACGTGTTACAGTAATGAGTACAATGTCATTGTGATCTATTAAAAGGTCATAATAACATGTTATATATTTACGCTGACAGTTAGATTTTCTTGTATATTAACATTGTTTTAACAATCGTTTATCAGTATCAACTGTTTCGAATATGTATTTCTTTGTTAAAGTCTATTTAACTTATTTTTGTTCTCAAGCTGTAGAATACTGTAAAAATGGTATTCGTGTGCACAGAAATGAACTTGCTGAATGCAATTAAAATATTGTTAATTAGAACTTTTTTGTTCCTGGTGCTATTTATAACTATTAAAAAAGACACATTTCCGGTTTTGCTGGCTGCCGAGTGTTCCCAGTTTTTGTACTTTTGTACTTTTAGACATTATATGTCTAATCTAATGTAGCTACACACTTTAATAAAGTTTATATTTTCTGCTCCTTCGTCGACGATAAGGAGTGTTTTAGTTCTGAGCAGCTCATAACAGCTAAGTGTTTTAATCAAGTAAGTTGTATTATCTGGCACTAATAATGATGGATACTGTTGTATATTTGCATAGTTGGCATGCATTTCTATATCGATACCTACTTCCTCTGTACTTTGCGACATCGACCAGTGCTTCATATCTTCTACGCTGACATACATTGTACTGATGGTGATTTGAACTGTGAAAACCGAGCACAATCTAATAGTTGAATTTGACTAAACAGTTTGGATGTACAATTTTGTTTTTGTCGGGCAAAAATAAGTATTACTGCGTGGGAAATATGCTAGAGACGTCATGCCCTTGTTCTATTGGAAACAGTTTGGATGTACAATTTTGTTTTTGTCGGGCAAAAATAAGTATTACTGCGTGGGGAATATGCTAGAGACGTCATGCCCTTGTTCTATTGGAGACGTTGCCTTGTCTCCCTCTAATGTCATTCACGATATAACTGCCCTGATGCACCCTTTTACTATGTTTTATTTGAAAACAATTAGCAGCAATTAACTTACATTAACAAATTAATATTTTGTTTTAGAAAAATAATCTGCATTCAAACAGTTGTCACTTTTTAACGCATTGGATAATATATACCACAAAAATAAAAACGAGAATACCTTATCATTTGATAGATTAATATTGAACAACGCCTTATATTGTGGAGGTTTTTAATAACCTTTGAGCCAACGATTCAGTTTGCAGTGAACATGCTATTGAGTCAATCAGAAGGAACCCCAGACCAATTAAAGATAGGCACTCCAGACTTTTACTTCCCAATGTGTTCGAACTTCAAACGTTGGCAGATTCTTCATAGAAACGTGTTTATTTCTTGCAAATTGTTCATCGTATTGACAATATATAAGATCAGCCCTCTTCTAGACTGCCTTACAGCGAGTGAAGAGCGTGTAAATAAACTTATGAGCCAAATTCAAATT
>JARFOD010121008.1:0-12082 GCA_031763545.1 Mopalia muscosa | reverse complement strand
CCCCCCCCCCCCCCCCCCCCAGCGTAAAAACCACTTCCTAGATTGCCTGATGGTTGACAGACGGACTCGATATTGCGAATGGTACAAACAAGTAGGATTAGTAAGCGCGCACTCTATCCACTATGTCACGGACTTGGGCCGATATTATTTGTGAATGCCTAGGGAGATTCTGACATGGTGTGGATCCTAACATACATCTACGGACCAATTTGATTAGGAAATTTACATCAAATGTTTTAGTTCGACATGTGTCTACCTACATTTTGTAAATCATTACAAACTTATTCCAAGAGAGACACATGGCCCTTAAATGATACATTATGTTTGCATATTAGACACAAGTGTGAAGTAATAATTAAAATCCATTTGAAATAATGGACGCAAAAACAAGGGGATGTTATTGTTTAAAGCTGCAATGATCTAGTGTGTTTGAAGTTTTATAAAAAAAAATCGATAAAACCGCTACAAGGATGCCAAAGGAAAATAGTATTATAGGGTCAGAGAGTTATTTCCCCTCGTCAATTATACGTTGTTCGATAGGTAATAATAACATCCAACAGCTGTTATCCATGTGACATAGATAAACAAAATTGTTACTCCTTTTAACTCACCATTGTAACATCCAAGAAAAATAAAAACATATATCAATATATATTTCTTCAATTTTTTAATTTTATTTTATAGACTACATCAGATGAAAACATTCCTGTAGAAATAACACTTGTGAGCATTTTTTTCATAATAAATTACGGAATGTTGAATAAAAAAAGAAAAGTTACACAAAACAATAAAATAATATAAATATATGAGGTCTACAATGAAAAACTTAATAAAAAATTGTATTTAATAACAATATTTAATGTATTCCAGATACTAAAACAATTAACAGTCCTTATTTTAATAAAAGAAAATAAGAAAAAATGTTTCTTATGTTGGTGATTGTCCAGTTTGCATTTTATAGTGGGTTTGTTTGTTTGTTTGATTGGGGTTTAACGTCATACTCAAGGGTATTTCACTTATATGACCACGTGCCAGCCAAATGGGTGAAGGAAACCACCCTTGACACCACTGGCAACAAACAAAGACAGGACGGGACAAATACAGGATGACAGCAAAACAAGGCAATACAGACACCACAAACAGATTGGCTTCCTGTTCCCATTTAGCTCTGAGAGCACCAGGGCAACATGAAGCTCCCTCCAACCGCCCGCCATTTTATAGTGGGGAAAATAAGAAAAAGTCCATCATCATACAAGTTCACTTAAAAATACAACATGTATAAGTGTCTGACAAAGACAATGTTAAGTAGATATATGTACATCTCAGGTTTACAAAACAGAAGTATACAAGAAATCTAGTTCTAAAACTCTGGTAGATACATAATTATTAAATGACAACTGGGTTCTCTTTATTTAATTTGGACCTAAGTCAGCATAGATATGGTAGAAAAGGGAAGCAGGGAGTTGATTTATAACCAAACCAACGAACAAGTTATATAAACCTGATAACACTATATTCATTATAATTGTGGAATCTACAGTTAAGTGTTATGTAACCTCACTGCTATATAAAATTCATACATACAACAATGAATCAGAATTAAACAAGGTCACTGTGACACTTACCTATTTTACTCATCAGAGCGATGTAATGACGAAAAAAATATATTTCCTTATAGTTATGACGACAAGAGAAGACAAAAGATGTAAGGTTGATATACGGAGACCACAGCCAAGTTGTTATCCCGAAAACAGTTATTAAGAGCTAACATGCACTGTTAAGTATTTAAATTACAGTTGTAAAACAAATTTCGACAAGTAAAACCACATGACCTTCCTTTTAAATTACGTTTCCAAATCTGTTAATTCTTGTTGTAAAAAGATGTAATTTGATACAGTGACTTTATTTTATACCCTATTCTCCAATACATAAATCTATAAATTGAATCTTCAGTTTATACTTATATGAACTACTGTAATTAGCCAGCAAGTTAAAAAAACACAAGGAAGGTAATTAGATATGGTACATTGTTACATAATTCTTTGAAAATGATCCTAAACATAATTTTAAAATAAGACAGTTTTAACAGTATCATAAATTAAAGATATGAATTGCAACTGATTAGCTTCCAATGCCAATAAGGAATATGTTTCTGCCTTATGTGAAATAAAACTATCAAAATGCATTTCCCTGTAAAATCTACATATATAAATAACAATTGTTAGAGGTTTACGGTCATGTATAATTGTAAAAAACAAACTACAAAAAATAACCGAGCAATGATCACCAAGTTCATATAAAACTGCCTTTCATTCTACTTTACTTTGTAAATATACATTTATGTTTTCACTTTGCAAGAAAATATTTCAAATGTCGAATTTTCTTTGTACTTTAATAGGTGGTGCTCTATCACAATTTTTTTTTTTTTTTATAGTGGCAGCTGGTTTAATTATTGGATATAATTAATTTCACTGTAATCGCCCAGAATTACAGGTAGGCTAGAGGCAGTTAAACCACTGTAAGCGTAACACACAATACACCACGTAAAATAAACAATCACCAGAAAAGTATGTAGAAAAAGCATTACATTTGGTAGACAGGTACAAAGCTGAGGTTTAAAATTTAAGACTTAAATTAATGAATAATTTAAATGTCAGAAAAATATTTACTCTAACAGGGGAGTTATTGGGTTAGAGGTGGGCAATTGAATGCACTGAAAACATACCCTTCCACAATTGCACCAGATATCAAATATAAAAAGATATTCTATCTAGAAAATAAAATATTTGCTTATACCATACTTTCTGATACTGCATCTGATTGCACTCTGTACAAGCATTACTGAGGCAGGTTCCAGTAACCAGTCAAAGATTAATGTCTATGTTTAAACATCAAATATGCCATTTATGAAAATAGGGCTAGATTAGTTATAAGCTATACACATGTATTCACAGGATTATCTGATATGTATTTTAAAATCTTTTTGATAGTTTGAATCACTGGAAATGAACAGCATTTCTTTTTAATATCATGTTTCCTGTCAGGCAGGACTGTCAGATCAGAAATTGTGTTAATGATGTCTTAAGTAGACCGACCAGGATTAACAGGAAATGGTAAACAAAAATGTTTTGTAGGAATTGGAATAACATGTTACAGTCAATCACATCAAAAGTGACTTCCTTCCAAACCTCAGAGTTTTCAAGAAGAATTCACCAAGCATTAATTAACTATAGAGAGAAACTTTAGGAGACCAAGCTAGTGCTGCTGTGTAGGAATTCTGATGACACCATTACGCTGTGGTCGAGTTACCGCTTTCTGAAACTCGACGAAACCTATCTGGAGTTTCAGTTTCTGGGCTGGCAGAATCCCCTTTATCTTTATTTGAACGCCAGAATTTGACTGAAAACCGGCCCTTCTTTCTACGTTTCTTTAGCCTGCCACCATATCGGTCAACTTCGGATGGTTTGTAACGACCGAACAAGAAAATGAGCACTCCAAACAAAATGAAAACACCGATACTAGGGATGAAGGCAAGGGCTTTCCATGCAAAGGCATAATCATAGTAGCGAGCATTCATGATGGTGTCCCCGGCGAGGTACGTCTCTCCGGTCTCCGGATTAATTGTTTCATTTCTCCAGGCATATGAGAGAATCGTTGTGTTTGTGGTAGATAGTGACATGTCATCATTAGCCGTATGTATTCTACCTTCAGGGTCTGTGTACTGGGCATAATCAACCGGAACAAAGAGAATCTGGTTTTTCCACATGTTCATATCCAAAATAATCACAATAAACAGAATTCCATAATTAAACCATTTTCCTGAAGAAGAAGAAAAATCATACAAATGTTAATATAATAGTTAATGTACATTTTTTCTTCACAGATGAGACAGACACCCACAAATATATTTGCCTCTTACCACATGTAGTCTCCACTATGTGGTTTATCTTGCAAATTAGCTTACAAGAAGAAAATAAAAAAGCATTATAAATAAATCAATATACGCACTCACAGGGTTCCATATAAACCCCTAAAGTACATGATAACCATGGGAATGACACATATAACAACAATATGGTATGCCACATGTCATCTTCTTCTAATAAGTATGCAAAACCAAAATATATTTTTTTAAAAACCCTAATTATAGAAATTATTAAATCGCAGCCATTTTGTTTAACCGAAATTCATGAAAAGCAATCCCATAAATTGTCTTAATAAATGGAAGCTAGCTTTCAAGTTTGCAATTAATCTGTGAGTTATCATCTTCAAAACATATACAAACAAGAATATTGTTAACTTATGAAATGGCAGCTATTTTGTTTGTTTTCAATCGAGTCCATTGTCTTACAGGTAGGAAGTTATATCCTGGCAGATGGATGGATGGACAGACAGACAGACAGTAGGCAAGTATTTTCAAGTCTCTCCCTACTATAGTCAGAACTAAATTACATGTAGCATAAAGTATTGGCGCTTTGTACATCTACACCAAATATTGCAGGGTTAATGAAAGGTCACTGTCTGAATTATCAAATAAAAACCCAAATAACATGAGGCTATGTTTTGATTTCTGTTTATTTGGTTTGTTTGTTTTATGGGGGTTTGTCCATTTCATACTGTTCCCTCAACAAAAACCGAGAGGAAACCTAGTAAAAATCACACCTGTGATTGCCGGAGCCCCATCATGTGATTCATTCTTTTACCTTAACTCGAGGTTATTGGGAAGCAATTTGCTGATTGCTATATAGGTTTGTCAGAGAAACATCTCAATGTAACAATGGTTAGCATATTTAAATCAGGATTCAATCAGATTGAAATAAAGATTGATTGATAGTAGTTTTACGCAATACTTAAGGGTATTTCACTCATATGATTTGGTGTATTCCAGCAATAACTGATACTAGCGCTATCTGTTCTGTGGTAGTGAAATGTGAAGTGTTTTGATTCTGGTTGTAATTTAATATCCCTACAGTGTATATACATGTAGTGCTAAGTAAAGACAGCATTTAAACAAACTGCCCTTTGCTAGAGGCCAGAAATCACGATGTCCCACATTTTGTCCTCCAGAGATGAGGTGAACAAAAATAAATGGCAATGACTGAAGCTAGGCTGCCTGACATAAAACATTTAAGGTTTCTGGGTAAGAAGTGGATAACTAAGTGAGACATAAGTTCAGTGTTATTATCCCCTATCTTGTATAAACAATTTACAGATCGTAATTGATTGATTGATGAGGGAGTTCAGGTTATTTCACTTAGGTGATGACAGTGTACTCACACTTATTGCCAAAATTATCAAATAGACACAACAATACTATGTAACTTATTGCTTTTTGCCCTGTTTGAATATTAATGCTCCGACACTAAACTCAGCAAGACTGTCCTTTTTTTCCTTACAACAGTTTTTAAAAAAGCTTGCGCCAAATTTTATTAAGTATTATTTCCATAAAAACTGACCTGTTATATGAACTATCCATTCCTTTTTCCTGAAGAACTTAGGGACGGTAAACTTAAAGTCTGCTGTATTGAGACCAGGCAGCTTGATGTCTAGGTTACTGATAAAATGAGGAAAGTCCCAATCCTGTTGACAAACGAATGATTAATGTTTGATTGAGCCATAAAATCAAATAGTTCCAATTTCGTACATCATAAATGTACATGTACAATCCCAGTTAGGCCTACAAATATTGAGAAGAATTTTGTTTTGCACTTGTTTGATTAGAGTTTTATACTATATTTAATGTTAAGCGAAGGGTTTGTATGTGATCCACCACAATAGGTGCAGGAAACCACCCTCAACACCACTGGCAACAATGACAGGATACAAGATCGGCTTTGTGTTGTTAGTAAACTCATGAGGGCACCAGGGCCCAGGAACAACCCACTCAAGAGGTGAACGAGGATAAATGTTTAATAATATTCAATAGAAGAATAAATTTGGAATAAAACTATGTCCACAGTAGTGAAGAAATGCTTGCCATGAATTGCTGTATACCCTGGTTAACCTATTGATTTGGAAGACATTAACCAAAGAGTAAGTTGCAGTTCTAAAAGCAATACTCACTTGCATTACAATAACAATATCACAAACTAAGATAAATGCTGCAAGAAAGGCTCTGGAAACTTCATTGGTGTGGAGGAAATCTCTGTTAAGTGTGTCCCAGCTTATCCAATCAGTACATATCAGTGTGACAACAACAACAGATGAAACAACAACAACAGCCCAGAAGAGGATGATTCTATGATAACCCCCCTTCCACCATCTTCGAGCTCTCTTTGCCCAATTAGGGTATAACTTCTCCTGGAGCATTATATCGGTCACCTATAACAATAAAATCAAAAAAGCCACGTGTAGAAATAATTGACTGATATAATGTATAAAAAGTCAAGGAAATTTATATCTTTTCTGGCAATCATGTTACCTTAAAAATAACTTTTGTTAAACTTTCTCCAGATAGGAAGTCAAGAAACATACATGTACTTTCATCTATAGTTTATCCTCGATAGTTAATGGATTCAACATTTTTCATAACATCTTGAAAATTGTAACAAAAGTACTAAAATTTGGACTGCCTCAACGTTAATGTTTTTGATGATGATACCATTTATGAAAACAGAAAATACTATGCTAATTTCTTACCATCCATGCCGTGAAGAAGTCTCCACACCATGTCCCTACAGCCGCTGCTTTCATGAAAACAGAGTTTCTGAGAGACATGAGGCCTGAGATAGCATACGGGACAGTAGATTCTCCTCCAATCAACAGGAAGGCATTATAAATATACGAAAATATAAACACAAAGACAATTGTTGTGAGAAACATCACCATCCAAGATCCTTGGTCGTCGCGGAACATTTTTAACCTCAATAACCGATCTGCAAAAATAGGTCAAAACAGATAACTTGTTTTCAATATAGTGTTTTTTTCTTTGCCCTGATGTAAATTTGTTTATTTGACCAGGCTTGATTTAAATACCAATTAAAACAGATTACCTTCAGTACTAGACTTTATGGTTGTAAGGAAGAGCTTAAGCGAAGATGGCCGTTGTGAAATGGGCACTATGTTGCTACTGAATTTATGTTATTTTTCCTAATGACATTAATTTAGGCTATATGTACCAATATTTTGTAGGGATATGTACACCCCTGTATTAGGTTGAAATTCTATCAAATGATTTAATTTGTGATCTTGTATCGCTGCATTAGTTTGACATTAATTCGAGGATTTTCAAACCATGCTGATGTGTGGGATAAGATTACATGTAGCATGGTGTTAATGTTCAAATTTTGCAGCTGTGTTAATCAGGTAATTTTACTGTTGTGTTAATCTTGAGATTTTACCAAGGTGTAAATCTGAATGTCTCATTGTGGTGTTAATTTGATGGTCTTGGTGGTATTTGTCCCTCCGGGACATTTTCTCCCTCCCTCAAGTTTGCTCCCCCGCCCCCGTAGAAATCTAAATCTTTTGACGTCATTGCTGCCCCTAGCCTCATTTTTCACCTGTGACTGCCTGTGAGTAAGCAACTTTAAAGAACCACTACAAATGACTGATCTGGTGGACAAATTCTCAGACAAACAATATTGCCACATATAGCAGGCTAAAAATGTGAGCCTTACAATAATAAAAAAAGACGAATCCTTATAAATCATAGCGTTACTTTGGTCATCTAACCATGGTGTTAATTTTGTGATCTTGTCACAGTGTAAATGTGGTGAACTTCCCATAGTGTTAATCTAGTGATCTTGTTACAGTGTAAATGTGTCGAACGTACCATGGTGTCAAGCTTGTGATCTTGTCACAGTGTACATATGGCGATCTTACCATAGTGTTAATTTTGTGATCTTGTCACAGTGTAAATGTGGAGATCTTACCATGGTGTTAGTCTTGTGATTTTGTCACAGTGTAAATGTGGAGATCTTACCATGGTGTTAATCTTGATCTTGTCACAGTGTAAATGTGGACATCTTACCATGGTGTTAATTTTGTGATCTTGTCATAGTGTAAATGTGGACATCTTACCATGGTGTTAATCTTGTGATCTTGTCACAGTGTAAATGTGGAGATCTTACCTTGGTGTTAATCTTGTGATCTTGTCACAGTGTAAATGTAGACATCTTACCATGGTGTTAATCTTGTGATCTTGTCACAGTGTAAATGTGGAGATCTTACCTTGGTGTTAATTTTGTGATCTTGTCACAGTGTAAATGTGGACATCTTACCATGGTGTTAATCTTGTGATCTTGTCACAGTGTAAATGTGGAGATCTTACCATGGTGTTAATTTTGTGACCTTGTCACAGTACCATGGTGTTAATCTTGTGATCTTGTCACAGTGTAAATCTGGAGATCTTACCATGGTGTCAATCTTGTGATCTTGTCACAGTGTAAATGTGGAGATCTTATCATGGTGTTAATCTTGTGATCTTGTCACAGTGTATATGTGGAGATCTTACCACAATGTTAATCTTGTGATCTTGTCACAGTGTAAATGTGGAGATCTTACCATGGTGATATTCTTGTGATCTTGTCACAGTGTAAATGTGGAGATCTTACCATAGTGTTAATGTTGTGATCTTGTCACAGTGTAAATATGGAGATCTTTTCATGGTGTTAATCTTGTGATCTTGTCACAGTGTAAATGCGGAGATCTTACCATGGTGTTAGTTTTGTGATCTTGTCACAGTGTAAATGTGCAGATGTTATCATGGTGTTAATCTTGTGATCTTGTCACAGTGCTAAAATTTAATCTGGATATCTTAAAATGTTTTTAATGTGAAGATCTTAGAATGGTGTTGTTCTTGGACTTAATGATGTTCTATTAAAGGTTAATTCTTTTATGGCAAACCCCCTAAGAAAGTCCCCAACTGAGACAGACTATCACAAGTTAAATTACTTCCCTTGCCAAGATTTTGAGACTCCTATCCCATTCATACACAGTTTATAATTAATTCGCATCACTGGTCAATGTGAGAAACCTTTGAAAATACATAATTAATGTAAATGTTGTAAGCCAGTTGTGACTCCCGGTAGACAAAAATGAACTCTAGTAATTTCTTTTCCCTCTGTACATTAATGCAATATACATTACACAGACACAGTCACCATGTATTCCTCATTGTCATGAGAACTAAAAAAAACACTGAAAGATACGAAAGACAAACATTAAATTAAAACAACAGACACTTACTGAAAAAGAGTGTATGAACGATGAATTTTCCCACGAGGACTCCCACGAGTGTTCCCACAAGCCAGAGAACCACCTTGAGTAAGCTCCAGGCATTCGGTGGGTATCTCGTGCCCACAAACGCAAAATCATTACCAATCACCGGGATATTACATTCCTTGTGACTATGAGCTACAGGGTCCTCCGCATAAATTAGAAAGTTACAAAACGTAACAAAATAGGCAATAAATAAGCGGAAATAAGGGTGCTGGAAGAAAAACCTAGCATCTCGTTCCATGAAGAGGGAATAAACACTAGCAGCGTCCACATCATCTTTACGAGGCTCCACAACATCTAACTGCTCGGTGTGATCTCCTTCCTGATTATCCGCTTTATGTGAGTTTCCGTTCTGACCATTGAGCTCTTTAGATTCCTCCAGGTCCTTGCTCTTCTCTGATCTCTTTCCTCCCATTTTCTCCTCTTTATCTACAGCACCCTGTAATAGACAATAAATATAACTTATTAGCCCATCAGAGTAACCAGTGTATAACACTTTAAGACAAAAACAGAGACACTTAGATAATAAAACAAATATTAGATTATAAATATAACACTGGTACAGGTATTGCTTTATTTTAATAGACTATTAATATTTATTATACTTACTATTAATAATAAAGTATAATTTTCTGTACGAAAAAAAAAAAAAAAACCTTGATGATGATTTTTAAAACAGATCTGTGTTCAGCGCAACATAAAGAAATAAACAGAAAGATATTTACAATATATCATATTTGTGCAAACTAGAACTTTCTCACAAATTCAGACAAACAATTTAATAGTATGTTCAGTAACTTCTATTCACAGATACAGACACTTGTATTATTGTATCTAGCTGGTAGTCCCTCGAGAGCTGATGTCTAACAGCTAGATCGTCATTGTGTTTTATAAACCTTTAATTGACACATCCGCCATATAAATTTTTTTAAAAAGTTTGTAATTAATTTAAATGATTTAAAAATGAAAAAATCTAAATGACCAAATATGTTTTAAACTTCAATCACATAAATGATAAAATTGCACCATATACATGTAACTAATAAAATGACAGAATGTGTAATACAGTCTGTGTGCATAAAAAAGGAAGGCTCACTGTTAAAGAAACACGTACAGGGTGTAGTCCTATCAGTGACAACCTGCACAAGGCACAGAGGTTTTTCACTCTAACTGATATGCAGTCTACTGAACATAATAAGTTACCTGCATGCATAACATATCAACCACTGCAGTCCCATTTCACAGGTATCAGTACAATCAATATAAATGACAGGAAAGAGACCTATAAAACCAGTTCTAATCTATAAATTTAATTCACTCCTTGTTTTGCAGCTATACTCTCCAGAAAACAGAGAGAAAGATATCGTAGTTAACATATTTTTTTAACAATTTTTATCGGCCCATAAGGTCACATTTGATAATTTACATCAAACTTTTGGCCTTTTAAGGACACTATTTACAACAGGGGTGTTTTGACAATTACATACAGGTTAGGTGCACAATTCGCTTTTCATGCCCTTTCTCGCATTACATTGCGTTTCTTGTTATGTACAGGCAGTCAGCCAACGTGCATTATAAATGATATTATTACAGCCTATAATGCGGTTAAGTGCACTAGATAGGCTAGCTAATTATTGCTCCAATCGTAGAATCATGGAACAAGCAACATCAACTCTGAAGCAGTTTTATTTAATTTTTGTTTGTTTGTTGACTTTTTTTTTTTACCTGCACATTAACACAACACTAAAAAAAATCACCTATAACCAGGTATTTTGGCTATAGTGTCAGATTATAAGACAGGCTTAACATTGCAGTATATTGTAATTGATGTCTTATATATATTGCTGTCTTAAATATGTTGGTCTTTGGGTTTCGATGAAGTTTCAATTAATTATACAGAAATGTAATTAGATGTAGGTCGACTGCATGTTGATGGGGATAAGCAGGTAACATGCTCAACTGGTCAGGGTTTTCATATAACTGCCCATGCAGCATAAATTATTGTCTTCCCAAAACCTGTGCTGTACTACAAGCAATAATTTTCCCCATTGACCTTTTATTAGCAGATACTCCTTGTCACCCATATAATGAGGAAATTAACAATTTAGAACATGTTTGACCTATATAGATATAGACAATACAAAATCATTCAGTCAGCTGTGGTAGCTTGACATGTAGGATTGCGTGTGGGGCTTTATATGAGTAATATCTACTCAGCTGACCAGCTGCAAACTAAAGTTCTCCCTTTTACCTGTATAATGTAAGTCATTATATTATCACACCTACATGTATCAAAAAGACTACTGTGAGAAATATGAAGACATGCCTTATGATTGGACAGGGTGTATAACAGCCAGTCTTTTGTGACAAAATGAAAACAAGTCTTAACATTACACAAGGTTTAAAACAGCCTATCTCTAGTGGCAACTATAAAGATATGTGTTAACATTGGACAGGGTTTAAAACTGCCAATTTCTTCTGATATATATCAAGCTATGTCTTAACAATAGAGGGGGTGTAAAACAGCCAGTCTTTCGTGTCAAATAAATAAAATGAGACGCCTTAACAATAGAGAGGGTGTAAAACAGCCAGTCTCTCGTGTCAGATAAATAAAATGAGACATCTTACCATTGGACAGGGTGTAAAACAGCCAGTCTCTCGTGTCAGATAAATAAAATGAGACATCTTACCATTGAACAGGGTGTAAAACAGCCAGTCTCTCATGTCAGATAAATAAAATGAGACACTTTAACATTTGACAGGGTGTAAAACAGCCAGTCTCTCAAGTCAGATAAATAAAATGAGACATCTTACCATTGGACAGGGTGTAAAACAGCCAGTCTCTCGTGTCAGATAAATAAAA
>JARFOD010121007.1:0-28841 GCA_031763545.1 Mopalia muscosa | reverse complement strand
TGTCCGTCGTCATATAAGTGAAATACCCTTGAGTACGACGTTAAACACCAATCAAACAAACAAACAAACAAACTGATTACCTCAAGTATCCTTCCCTATCGCATCTCAGGAACTTCGCTGCCGTAATCCGTTAATTTAATGTCTTGGGATGACAGCCATCTTATTATTGTAGATTACATTACAGCACAAACATCACCCACACCACTTACGTATCGCCCCGTGAGGGAGTGGGTGGGCCATGGCCGTACGACGTTAACCACCAATCAAACAAACAAACACTTACTTATCATCAACTATAGAGGCGGTTCAATAGCTTGGCATTTTACATTGAAGGACGCCTTTAAAGCCTTTGTCGTCTTTTCTATTGCATTGTTTTTACTCTCGATTTTCCTTAACGTAGGCTACACTAAATGTAATTCGTTAGCAGTCAATCGCTCAAATCTGTGCACCATACACACAACTACTGAACTTCTGTCGTCCCTAGTATGTCGTAAGCACTCGTGGTTAACTAGACAATATCAATACAGATAAGGTCAGAAAGCTACGCTTATGGTTCCACATAGTAGCCTACACTAAATGTGGAGATGGAGATGGCTTTAACGAGAATCAATTAGTATGTATTCTGGGTCACTTGCACTGACAAATGCAATATGAAACGACGGATGAAGTTTTGGCTGAGAAATGTATGGGAAAAGTAAGTATATCAATATCCCAAGCTTCTTGAGAAACGAGCTTTTCCCCCACAAAAGACGTGGAAACACAGAGCTAATTCTCCGATAGACCGACTGGGCATCGATTACTGTCTCACAATACAGGACCTGAGAGAAAGAATAAGAGCAGTGATTGCTCTGCCTCGGACAGGAAAACGACCGCCTACGGCAAACACTCGTCGGTCTAGAATCACTAGTGATCACCAATCAATGTTGTTTCTTCTATGTGAACAAAGTTTATGAAATTCGGCCCGAGGTCGCGGTTCGATGAACAGCGTGTTGGTCTACTGATCCTAGTTTAATGTACCTCTCTCGAGGTCAGAATCCGTCTGCTGACCTTAGGTATATAAGTGATAATGATGAAGAATGAACGCCACTCGTTACATATATGTTCAGTTTTAACTCAAAGCTTCCTTACTTTTAATACTCCTAATATTCCAGAGTAAACTATATATCTTCCAAACGACGTGTTGAAATCTTTTCAACATGTGACTTTTTTTTCCTCATAAGTAAAATAAAACAGCAAAACCTAACTATTTCAAATATGTATAAAAGAATTGCAAAATAAACTACAAAAATATGTACAAAAGAATTCAACTGAGAAAGGATTTCATCCCACAGCAAGGGACCGTATCCAATCTTCATTTGCGCTCCTATTTTCTTGTGTAGACTTTGAAGACGAGTGCAAAGACGATCGGAATATATTCCACATGCTGCAAGTTAAGCCTCAGCAGGGCACACTACCAAGTCAATTAAATTGAAAAAAATGATTATCTGTATCAAGATAACAACAACAACAAAACATTACCTACATGCTATATATATAGGTCAGAATATGTGTAGACTGTCACAAGCCTAAACCTCTCATAGATTTAACCTACAGTCAACCATATAAAACCAAGCATTTTATTATGAAAATGCCAATTAAGCTGACTAATAAGAAGTGAATATTATATAGGTGACGGGTTTATTCTAATTCAGTAGTTTATATCATTTTATTATCCCGACGAATCAGACGTAGTAGGCCTAATGCTCTCTGCAGAATCGGTCGCAAATGTAGGCTATTAAAATATTGTAGTTCCCTCATTTATTCTTTGCTAGAAAATAACAAATGTTTTGCGAAATGCAGAGGGTGATTGTTCTTCCGATCAGATTGTACTTTTGGGGCAAATTCATTGCCGCTAAATATAGGCTGTAATAGAGATCGTGAATGCTTTTATTTCAGATATCTACAAAAGAGTTCCACTTCACTTTTTTTTACATAAGTTAAAAAGATTTCTAAATATGTAGAATAAAGGCTTATTTTAGATATGTCGAATTCTTTTTCACATATGTGGAATTTTTTTTTACATATGTGGAAAAGAATTTCACACATGCGAATTTTTTTCTACATATGTGGAATTATTTTCCCCATATGTAATTTAAAGTCATTTATTTTACATATGTGGAAAATAATTTCACATATTTTGAAAATAATTCAACATATATGTGGAAAAGAATTCAACAAATGTAGAATAAAGGTAGAAGTGAAAAAACAGTTTGCAATAATCAATACAGTGTATACACAGCTGCGATAACATGTTATTTGGAATGTACCTGTATTTTATTAATTGGATATTTATTCAGTAGAACTGTGACAATAACAATATTTACAATACAATATAGTGTCTAGTGGTCATAACATGTCCACATGTGATTGGCCAAAGATAAGGCATGCGTAAAAAGCTGTATTTATTCTGACGAACAGCGACTACAACTGTGTTTGTATAGGTCAAAGCCTTCTAGTTGACGACCAACAAGGGCAAACGCACTCTGGTTTAGGCCCCGGTTTCACTGGCCCGACTTCTCCGAATTGGCAATCATCCAAAAAATCGGGTTATTGGTATTATTCGTATTATTCTGATCTTAGTGAAACCTAATATCCGAATGCCGCTCCCGAGTATTATCCGAACCAGAACCGAATCGGTCCGAATTGACGAAACACACGAACGTCCTATCGATTAATCCGAATACGCTCCCGAATGTGATCCGAACAGGAACCGAATAGACCCGAATCATTTTGCTTTTCGGGCTATTCTAAAGCTGTTCGGATCAAACTGTCAAACTTTGATCCGAAGCCTACCGAATGATCAGAAACACGCCCGAACACAAAGTGGCAATAAAGTAGGTCATCCGAATAGCTCCGAAAGTCATCTGAATAGCCTATTCGGATAAGAAGTCGGGCCAGTGAAACCGGGGCTTAACTTACTGTGAAACAGTTGGTGCCATACAATTTTAAAAAAATATTGCTCTAATGACCCCCTTTAACGTTCTCCAGTCATGGCTCTAGTGAAACCCCCTTTGGTTCTGTGTCGGACCGCCGAATTCAAAGTTGGACTAAGATCTGAAGTTTCCATGGGTATCATGTACATTAATGGTCTATCTGGCACTCTGTGAGAGCATATTTTGAGCTCACTCAAACGCTTGTACATCTAAGCATGGATTTTGTAGGTTTAAACATCTTGCAGCTGATCAAGCCTCAGCTGCGGTTAATTCTGATTCACAACAGTCTTCTAAAGCTTCGGGGCCCGCGGCTGTGGCCTTGTGGTAGCGAGTGCGCTTCCTAATCTGAACCTGTTTCGATTTACCGTCCCCCTGTCGACCATCAGGTATATAAGCGAGTCACATGTTTTGGTCCCGGTAATCGCCTGAGGTGTTTTTACTAGGTTTCCTCCCAGATTTCCACCGTATTCAAGCTGGGCATGGTGTGAAGTGGACACTCCCTTGCCATACAAGTGAAATACCATTGAGTACGACGTTAAACACCAATCAAACAAACAAAACAAATGTAATGTTTCGTTGAGTCAGTGTACTTTTATAATCTAGATCGGCGTGGATCCATCTATCCCACACTTTTTTAACTGTCAGATTTATGAATCTTCATGATTGCTGTAATTCGAGATATTCGAATTGAACGATATTATAAAACCAATTAAATTTGAAAGTAATCGGTTTCCCGATGTCGTTTTAACGTTTATGTTTAAAGGAGCCATTTATTCTCATCAGGGCGTAAGGATGCGGTCATAATTCATCCCAGCCAATTATAATCACTTGCCACTGCTTTTAATACCTATTATATTTGGCTTTAAACAGCTGCGCATTGAGAAAAAGCATGTAACCCGTTGAGATATATTACGCAAGTTTACTGCAATTAAACCACCGTCTATTATTTTTGCAATGACAAAATTAAAGCTGATACATATGCAATTGATGATGCAGATTAACATAGAATTTTTAAGGCCATCGTAACACATTTGTTTTCCTTAATATGTATAGGTATTCTTTTCAATACATATTGCAAAAAACAAGCACACTTGCACAGTGCTGTTGATCAACGAAAATCGATGAATCATATCATGCTCTAGAATAATTCCGAGAGTAAATTTCTTAAATCAATCTTAATTTCGAGTTGTTATGGGGACCCTACAGTAATCTCGAGAAAAAGTAATATGGAATATAAAGAATTTTTAAATATGTTACCAGCAGGACAGTCGGTATGGTTTAGAAATAAATCAGCCTACAAACTTCTTTGTTTGAAAGCTTTAAAAGCCTAGGATACGCCAAAGCTAAAATAAGTTTAAAAGTTTCAACTGTGAGCACAACAAGCATACTTGTCTTCAAAGTAGCACAACGAACACACCGATTAATCAGAGAATAAACCTTGGTTGGATTCGATCTAGTGTGTGTTCGTTTAATTTGGGGTTAATGTAGTATTCTCAGGTGGCAGCACAATTGATGTAGGAAACCGCTTGGTAACATTGGCAGCAAATACAGACGAGTCCGGACAATCACATAACGCAATACAAAACATCACAAACAGATTGACACTGCTTTATCCCTTATGATTTAAAGCTCCGATTGTCAGTCAGTTCGATATTAAACCTAGATGAACGAGACTAAAATATCTTAAAACATAGTGCCCCGTGAGGGAGCGGGTGGGCCATGGCCCTGCATAATACTCCCTCGGCTTCCTCAGTCGATGCCATACAGTTGGTGCCATAAGAGGCCTGAAAAGAGGTTGCTTTCTGTTGCGATGGTGTTCGCAGAGCTTAAGGGTAACGGGAAGCAGATTTGTTTATGATGTTCTGTATTTGTATCCTTTGTCATATAAGTGAAATACCCTTGAGTACAACGTTAAACACCAATCAAACAAACAAAGAAATTTTAAAACATGGTGGAATGCAAAATGCCAAATATCAATATCATATTCCATCGACGTAACATTATATTTTGTGAAATTCCAAAGCAGGAAACTGCTTGCGTCTATACCATATACATGTTTATGACACTGTTATCCACAAGAATCGATAGATACTTCCGATGGATCGTGCAGCAACAGAATTGGCTTAAATTATGATAGATTAACTACATATCAATATTGTTTTAATGCAGTAGAGAAGCGACATTCAAGACCACACGTTTCCCACTGGGACAAGGCCATTCAGAAATTGGACGTCGATATACGGCACACTGAAGCACTTAAATACCACACGTTTTGTAATCGTCTGTATACAAGCTTAGGCGGCCAAATTTATTTTACTATTTCATCCTTTAATAAAAAAAGATAGTATTATTTTTTTTAATTTCCATACCAGATCCTATCAGTATAAAAACCATTGGCCATTTTCTATTTATTTACACAATTCAACCAGTGAAATATTGATTGAACTTATGTACGCTTTACTCTTGAGTCAGATTTGTATTTATTATTGCGCGCTTCTTTAATCTTTCTCCAACTTAGACTAGATCAAACGAATATCAAATTCGTGGCTGGAATACAAAATTAATGAAAGAAGGGAAGTAACTTCCATTTATTAATGAAAATTGCAATCCTCTTTTGATAAATCTGATATATCCTTTTACTTATTAGACACAATTATATGGTGATCAAAAGTAAACGTATATACTTCGAGAATACTGTCTCAAATCTACGGTGGCAATATATTATGCTTGCTGAGTCAAATCAATCAAGATCGTTACTTGGCACTTGGGACAATTTTAAGAAAATAATTAGTCTATGTACATTATAATACGAAATATAATCCGACATATTATGTATGTAATAGTAGCTAAGATACTCAGCTTTATATTCCAATTTCGTCCAGTGATAATTTTGGAGTTTGCAAGTTGAATATGTATTGACAGAACTATACAACGCATTTTCAACTGTCTATTTCTCATAAATTAACCAAAAAATAATTATTTGTTTTAAAAGAATCACTTTTCCATGAAAACAAGCCCATTGTTTTGAAACAGTATGCCAGTTCTTATCGTATAAAACTGTATTTATTGAGGGCAAACATGAGCACAAAACTAGACTGTCTGTTAATGTTGATGATGTTCTCTTTGAAATGCCATCAATTGGAAACACATTCGATCACAAGTTTTCAAGGCAGATTCAAGCGTATGCAGAATATGAAATGTCTGAAATAAGACAACGTAAGATTTTGTATTTACTCAGAGTCCATTTGAAAATCCGGTGGTTGAGCCTGTTTCAATACATATATTAAGAACAAACAGATGGTTGGTGTAATTAATACACATTGATTCTTGGAGATCTACTTCAACATATTGCAATACAAGGTGAATCTCGTCTCCCGTTATAGGCCTGTTTTGCGTTAATCGTTTAGCAAAGACTAGAAGCTAAAATAATGTCTCAGATTCAATAATTTGTATTTAGATTACCAAACGAATGTTTTTCACCCCCATCAATTTTGTTAGCTTCACTATGAATAAAAATGATACGACTTTAGTTTTGTTTACTTTGATTCCGATGTGACCAGGCATAATTTAAGGAATGTCCTAGACACATGATCACAGACATTTCATAGGTTTTATGCCATTGAACGATGTATCTCTAAACTGATTGAAGAGTTTCTCGAAAATGATACGTGTCTGGAGAGTCTCGGATATGATATTGGAGATCCATGAACAGTTGTCCTCTGTTCTTTAGCTAGCTGCGCTTCGATCTGTACCGAATTGACCCAAGGACAAGAAAATACACAAGGCGATTCCTCTCTCGCCTGACTGGGCGTCGATTACAATCTTAGGATATCGTCCCTGACCTACAGAATACCAACAGTGATTACTCTGTGGGGAAAAGACACACACACCGGCTGTTGCAAACATTTCTTCACCAAGGATGGGATTTATTTAGAGTTATATTGACACCACCATAGTCTCCTGGTGAAGAGAAGGGAAATAATAGTTCATCATTTGCACACCATTTACCAATGCAATTAATTGATTTAAGATCTTTAGTTAACATTTGACCAGTACCGCCATACAACAGATCCAGGCAATGGTTTTTAGTTTTCTACCGGACAAAGCAGAGTTAATTGGGCCTGATTTATCAACAACGTACCCATTACCGTCTTGTTGGGCTTTCGAGTTGATTCATATAAACACAGCTTATTGACGAAGTCTTGTTTTCGGGAGGTGTTACTATTTCCTAGCTCTATCAATGTAAAAGTGTTTTAAACTTCAAAATTTATGGTTTTTATTTACTTCTAAATTCATTGATACCCAAAGAAAGTAAAACGATACATTTCGAAATTTGTATAACCTACATATACATGCACACGTCCAAATATATTAGAACAAGGTTATCCGTCAAGTGTTTAAACGCCTGCCCTGCCTACCCTAGAATACATTTATGTGTAAAACAATTGATGTTTAGGAGTATTATCGTACAATTTTTTTAATTTTTTTTGTTACAGTATTGCACATTATATAAATTTCTGTTTGTATTTTGATGACCTATTGCTGAATTTCCCATAAATTAGGTGTACAAAATACTTCGGGACACACTGGGTGATTTATTTTCTGAGGTGACATGCGCGTCGGCATACTCATTCTGAGTTTGTAAAAATAGGATTCGTTTTTTTTTTTTTGCGGAAAATCCGCAGTGTCATCCCCTGCCACATCATTAGCCTCTCACGAGAAAGTTTGTTGCATTTTCTTCCGAGGACACCTGCTCCATGATCATTTGCAATTTATTTAAAGACCGTCTTTTATGTTTATTTGCTAGAAAGCAATTATTAACTGTAGTAATAGGAACTGTTTTATAACGGCAAGATGTAGGCCTACAAAAAATGAGATCATCCAGCTAGTTTCACAAAGGTAACCATGGCGTGTACTTTGTGCTTTAGTTTCTTTGTACAGTCGGTTAACTAACCAGCACCAGATTCCGATTTATATCACTCCAGCTGCACTGTGTCTTGTGGTAGTGTTTATATGTTTCAATCTGGTTAGCTTATTAAAATATATGGAAATCCTATATCCTGTATGTTTACATGGTACACTGTTTACCCCTTGCTGTAAATGTCACGTTTATTTTTTCGAGGTAAGTCTGTGCTAAGTTTGAGTTGCAAAAATATACCCGTGAATAGAACGATATCGCTTACATAACAACAGCAGTTCTTAACCAGGGAAGATTATGAGTAATTTCTTGCCAATTTGAGTATTTTTGTTCCAGCATACTACATAATATTAGTTTCTGTGTATATTTTGATGGCGTACTTAACATTCGCTGAGAAAATCAGCTCTGTCGACTTATTTATCATATTGCCATTACCCTTGTCGACAGAGCAGAGAAGCCATCCATGATTAAAGTGATAGAAAAATTTTGGTTCCGACATAAAATCGGCGGAAGGTAATATGGTGAAAAAGTTGAAAACAATTACCTACCGCTGTTGACACAAGTATAATCCATCATCTGACCAAAATTATGGGTCAAAATTCAATATTTGGAGTGAAATCTACTTGAAATCAAATAAAAATTACGTTTTGTCCCTCGTGGACACAAGTTCATGACCTTTGGTCTCGCATAAATTTATTTCCGTGTGTCCCGACAAAGCGTTCGGGTTAAACCTTGCCCAAATTTGGAAATTTCCGCCAAGGATATGTAAACGTAGAATGATGAGCCAAAGGTCAACCATGTATTGCGCATGCGTTATTATTATACTTTTAAAAACAATGAAACAGAACGTTAGCGAGCTTGACAAGATTTTTAACTTTATTAGCCCTTCATGTCGATCATTGGTGTTAAATACAGGTATACATGAATAGGAAATATACATTTTTCAATCTTTTATCGATTTAATCTACGTAGATAGTCTAACTTGTGACAGTCAGTGTTTAGGTGAGACGTCTGATAAACTTTTCAAAATCGGGAACGTATGGAATTCGGGCTGTAATGCTTGCAAGAGGAATGTCCGAATTGTTAAAAGGAGCAAACATATAAGCCCAATGTTCGGGCTAACTTAACCTAAATTATTTGCACGAAATACTCCGGAATACACCGGGTGGGCAGGTTTGTCAGAGTACTGTAGGTATCTTACTGCCCAACTGGCTGAGCGAATACAATCCGTTTCACTCGTTTGACTTGCCTGGATTGTACAGCTCTGACATATCTCTCCAACAGCCGGTGTATTGGATGGATCGTTTTGATAGTGTTTGTAACCGGCTTAGTCGTATATCTAGCTCTCCTTCTATTTATTAACACAAGTGGTTTCACTGGATGCTATATCGTTCAGATATCCCGATAAGTTAAGCTTCCGATGCTTTATCACTTGAAATCGTACAAATGCGGATTAACCAGATTTGTCAAACGCCTAATAGAAGATCTTACTATAAACAGAGTAAGAGGTTGATTTGGCCGCACAAATCTAGGATGAATTTGGTCAGTTCAGAGCGTTTCTCTATTTTATCTTGTTGATCTCTCGGCCTGAGCTGAATTAAGTCTTATTTTAATAGGAGAATGCCTTACAACGACACTGTGTTTGTCGCTTTAATGATGATGGTTAGTATAAATTGTTAAATCACTGAATTGTTATTATCACATAATTGTGACAACTAATGCTTACTATAATATAACGGTAAGAGGTACTTTATGACTACAATGTCATAATTGTAGGTATATTTCATAACGATAATAATTACTCAATGGTTATTATTACATAACGGTTGTTATTCCATAATGGTAATAATTATTTAATGGCAAGAATTGGATAATGTTTAGTATTACTTAATGATTAAAATTACTCAATGCTAAGTGCTTAATGGTTAGCATAAGTAAATGGTTATTATAACTTAATGGTTAGAACAAGTAAATGGTTATTATTACTTAATGGCGAAAATAAATAAATGGTTATTATTACTTAGTGGTTGGAATAAATAAATGGTTATTATTACTTAATGGTTAGAATAAGTAAATGGTTATTATAACTTAATGGTTAGAACAAGTAAATGGTTGTTATTACTTAATGGTGAAAATAAGTAAATGGTTATTATTATTTAATGGTTAGAACAAGTAAATGGTTATTATTACTTAATGGTGAGAATAAGTAAATGGTTATTATTACTTAATCGTGAGAATAAGTAAATGGTTATTATTACTTAATCGTGAGAATAAGTAAATGGTTATTATAACTTAACGGTTAGAATAAGTAAATGGTTATTATTACTTAATGGTTAGAATAAGTAAATGGTTATTATTACTTAGTGGTTGGAATAAGTAAATGGTTATTATTACTTAATGGTGAAAATAAGTAAATAGTTATTATAACTTAATGGTGACAATAACGCAATGGTTAGTATAACATAACGTTTAGAATAACTCTACGGGATGTGTTTATAAAGTTACCAGACGGTCAGTATATCATAATGATAAATATAAAGATATATTTATGATCAGTATACCAAATGGTTAGTAGGACTGGTTAGTATAACTTATAATCAGTATACATAATTGTTAGTCTAACTTCTGATCAGTATATCTAATGGTTAGTATAGCTTATGATCAGTAAACCTAATGGTTAGTATAATTTATGAAAATGGTTAGTATAACTTATGATCAGTATACCTCATGGTTAGTATAACTTATGATCAGTATACCTAATGGTTAGTATACCTAATGGTTAGTATAACTTATGGAACTGATTATTAGTATAACTTATGATCAATATACATACTGGTTAGTATAACTTAAGAAACTGGTTAGTATAACTTATGATCAGTAAACCTAATGGTTAGTATAACTTATGAGATTTCTGTACCTTTGAGCAGTATGCTTACGATCTGAGTAAACTAATCTTACTTTATATCATTGTAGGCCTTCTACTCGGTTGCTGGCGTAAATCTATGGCTTATATGACCTAATGTAGTATTGGTTGACGATTATTATTAGATACTTCTTCGCAATACTCTATGGTTAATTTGACTTTCAAATACCTGTTTTCTTGGTTGATAACTTCGTCTGCGCAGAATATCATAAAAAGGTATCATTAGTCTGAATTATAGACTAAACAAGCAATATCGGTGCTTGATATAAATAATACCCTATTCATTTATCTCAAGTGCAGATCGTTTAATATTATTGCAATTCAAGATTTGCAATGGTTTTGTTTTATTGTTTTGCGATAAATATTTAGTTTCGTGTGAATGTAATCAACTGTTTCATTTTTGCTTTGTGTTGAGGTAAATGTTATGTCACAGGGTTGAAAAGCGATCAAACTGTCACCAAATGATTATATTGCAAGTAATGTTTCCGATATGGTTAAATCATGATCACCGCTCTGTTAATTATGTTACTTGCGAGCGCTGTTTAGTTAATGAGGTTAGTCAGTACTGAAAAGGGAGATAAAAATGTTACTCATATTAACAAAATTGCCACTTATATCATTCATACTTAACAATATTATTAAATTGTAGGTCAGTGATCACAGGGAGAGATACATACACACATGTACTCATATAATCCAAATTGTCATATATCTATACCATTTACTAAAAGTAATATGGTTTGAGTATTCAATTAAATTAAATGGTTATCCATTGACATAGGTGGCACTGACAGTTATATGAATGACATATTTATCTCCCTTTTAGCCACTGATCAACCTTGTTGTCTACATTGTTATAATAATGAAACAACATGGCCAAGTACAGACTTGTGTAGGTTTTTTGTGTTCCATTTTAGTTGTGTTCTTCTCTCATATAAAGTGTATGTTTATTTTATTTCAGGATTGCGGGCTTTTCACAAGAGTGGTATGCTTTTAATGTCTGATGATTAGGAAATAGGATTGTGTTTTACCCGAGCTCGTTTGCCAAGGAGGTGAGTTGATTTTATGGTTACTAAAATTTATTCTGCGATTTGCTGGACAATGAAACAAAGAACAACACTTGATGTTTGCTAAAAGTAAACGTCTACTATTACGTTGGAACAACTGGTTCAATCGTTTAGGGCTCGATTCCCAGTGGATGCAAGCAAGTTTTTCTCTCTTTATTTATTCGATATTTAGTGTAGTTGATATATTACCTAAGTGTTTCTTATGAAGCCAAAATAGGGCTATTTCAGCTTGGAACAGTCGTATTGGCTCAACCAATCGACACTGCATACCCGAATTCAACCCAAGAAAAAAGTAAGTAATGACTTTTTGTTTTTACCAATTTTAAAGTTTAATTAACGTTCATAAGTGTATCGAGTAACATTACCTGCAACATGGGATTTTATTTTAATCTAATTTAGTTTGTATCAGCAACCATGTCGAATACAAATTACATTCGGTATTCCCTGTCCAATTTAACTGCTATCCCCTGACAGTAGAAGGGACTATTGTGTTTCGATATTAAAAACATAGTTCGACATAATGTATAACATATGCGATTGCACAAGGATGCATATTGAATTTGATGGTAACAATTTCCCCATAATGGGCATCGTGATTACCTTAATATGCAATATAGTGCAGCGATAAACACATAAAGAATGATGTATCCATTTATATTCCATCTAACAGAAACTTATATTGCTTAAAACGTCAACTTATGTATTGATTCTGAATTTTATGCGCCTAATTTGGCTGTTCTTGATAACTTGAGGTTCGAAGAGAGATAATTATTCATTCTGGTCAGCATTCAAATTGGGAACTCCTGTCATATCCTAATGACAATGTACATCCTTAAAGCCACATACGTAAACTCAATTGCATGACAGATATGGGTTTTCATTATAGTGAGGTCATTATGAAGGGTAAAACAAAACAAGCTGATCTCTTAAAAGAGGGACGCATTTCACTTGTCACTAAAGCCATCTGCCTAAGGGCAGTTTAGTTGAGGAGAAGCAATGCCGTCTTTACTTAGCACTGAGGGAGAATGAGTTTCTCAATATTATGGAATGGCTTCACATCTTAGTTGTGCGAATGTGAATTATTATATTACTAAGCACGGCATAAAACACCAATGAATATAACAATCGATCACTTTTCACTGTATGTAGTCCTTGCAAATAATGCACAATTCAACTCAATGATGAATTAGAAATAGAAAACGCAATACTTTTTTCACAAAGTTTTTTTCACTTCAACATATGTAGTGTTAGAAATTTGGTCTATGGAGCTAAATAACGTCAAGGATTTGGTCCATACTTTATATAAATACATTAATGCAAGTATATATACTTATGAAAATGGATTATAAGGAAGTAAATAAATTACTTTTGCACTTCAAAATATTGAGGTCTGATTCATATATTTGTTCCTTTTATCCATACATTATATATGCTAACAAAAAGGTACTGATATTCATGAAGCACTGATGTGATGTATATCGGGTCGAGTTGCTTCAATGCTACATGTAGCTAACATCAAAAGTCATTCTACATCAAACCTGCTTAAATATGGGTTTGTATTCAAGGAACAAGCCGTACTAACTTAATAAGTCGATATTGAACTAAGCAGGGAGATTTCAGAGGTATGTGTAATAATTCGTATTTGATTTTTGTTGGAACCGGTCCAAATAATGTGATCCCTGCTAATCTTTATCCCAGGGTCAAATCCATTGAGCCTGTGTTCTCCCTGCCAGACACTCCTCACAACCGGGGCCAAATAGCCCTAACTACGTACATCAACCTACTCATATGTTGGAAAGGACGGCACAAAACTGTTTGTCAAATATGAGACCGGATCAATCAGACTCAAAG
The DNA here is from genome assembly GCA_031763545.1 of Mopalia muscosa. Lineage (NCBI taxonomy): Eukaryota > Metazoa > Mollusca > Polyplacophora > Chitonida > Mopaliidae > Mopalia > Mopalia muscosa. Next base: position 15,110 of record JARFOD010121007.1, on the reverse strand, counting down.
AGGCATTGGTCCTTATGTAACTTAATTTTGGGAAAAGTTTACAAAGCACCTCTCCCCAACGTCCTTCCCTCTCCAACTCAACCCGTACAGCAACTACGAAGTGTTATATTTATTCCTAAAAGATATGAAAGACCTAACCGATCCACATCTTATGTAGACTTTGGACAAAGCGTGTCGTCTCTATGTACTATTTCGTCTCGCACATTATTTACCTGCTTCGCTAGCGAATTATATTTGCATCCCAATTACCCTTTATGTATATATGTAACAAGGACTTAACGCAGGCATAAAATTGCAGATTTCACTGAGTAATAAACTATAAGTGCATAGAATTTAAATTTCTACAAGTAAATAAGAACTTAAGTTAATGAACCGTTGAACATCCGATACCTCGATTGACCAGGTCCTATGGCCAAAGGCAGTTTGTTTAAAGAGTAGCCATGTTGTCTTTACTCAGCATTGGAGGAAAATTAACTGTCCAACATAATGCATTATGAAAACGCTCCACATTGTTGGAATACATCGCCGTCATATAAGTGAAATACCATTAAGCACGACGTAAAAAATCAATACCAATCAATCAATCAATTGATAGAAATTTCCTATCTATTGCGCAACGAACATCGAATTTGGAAATTGAAGCTTTCTTCCGAGCACAATTTGCTAAACAGCCTTTTTCTAACGAGCTAACGTCTGGTCTATCAGATGTAAAATAACATTTCTTGGTCTTAGTCCTATTGAATAGGCCGTCGACGTTTGATATTTATCATTTGGACATTGACAGTACCTCGACGTACTATCCTTCCAGTCAATTTCCGTGGAAGGTTTTGCCGCCTAACACTTGTGGCGCGGTTTAAAACAAAACCAGAGAACAAATTTACCGATTTACTGACTTTTAACTGCCAGACTGTGAACTCAACGTATTTAGCAACCATTTTCTGTACCCAATAATGTGTTCGGTAAATTCCACAGTTTTGATACTGCTTTTGACAGAAAACCTTTGCCAGCTAGGCTCAGCAGCTTTCACAGCGACCTATTTACAGCTGGCGCTTCCAAAAAGCGGATTTAAAACAACGGCTACTTCACATAGGAAAACTTTGACTATTTTTAATTACAGAAAATGTTGAAAAGAAGTCTTCCTTAGGAACATTCAGCACGTCACTGTTTAAATTTTGGTCCTAAGATGTCAAAAGTAAGGGCCAAATGCTGTTATAATTGCAGCTTGGGATTTTAGTTTTAAAGTCCGTTGTCGTTGCTTTAAGTCCGCTTTTTCTTGGCCCGTGAGGGAGCGGGTGGGCTATGGCCCTGCAGAATACTCCGTGGGCTTCCGCGGTCGATCGTAAGAGGCGAGAAAAGAGGATGCTTTCTGTTGCCCTGGTGTTCACAGAGCTAAAGGGTAACAGGAAGCAGATCTGTTTGTGATGTTCTGTATTTTTGTCCGTCGTCATATAAGTGAAATACACTTGAATACGAAGTTAAACACCAATCAATCAAACAAACAATATCGTTTCTTCATTTTAGAAAATGACCCGGGGGTTACAGATATGAACTGTACTACGACCACTGGTAGCTGACATTTTAGGCGAAGCCAGCCGTGTCTATGACTCTTCTGTGTTGCATGTAACATGTGTGAACCAATGACCTATAAAGGTTAACTGTCGAGCGTTTAAACAGTCGACTCTACAGGTCTCATGACGTGAGCACCTTTTTGAAAATAAATATATTTGATTGGTTAATATTTGTGGAGCTCTTCCGTTTAATGATGAAAGAACCTAGACATGGCCGCGAGGCTACATTTGACTGTAGCTTGTGCATAACCCAATATTTAAGATGCAATTGTAAAATGGGTATAGCTCGATTAGAAAATTAGAGAGCATAACTGAACACAAAAAATGATTCCCGTTTAACCTACGGGGTATATGCATTTTACTGCAGTCCAGAGATTAGCTTTAACAAACTGACTTAGGCTACCACTGGTGTGTGTGTAAAAAGCCTACATGCATGAGAGAGATATATATTATATAGGTTTACTTTCCCACTTATTTCAGACCTTTTACCGACATCGGATTATATTATTAGGCCTATGTATCAGTAAGATCAGCATATAGTTCATCACTTCACATTTTTAGATTTGTTAACATGTCTCACTTAAAGAGTTATATTAGGGTGGATCGACTGAACACGTGGCTTGCCTTCAACACAAGGATGTGTTGGAGCTGGATCACGATTAGTCCGGAAGTCATACGTGAAGCATCGGTGGTTCAGTGGTAGAATTCTCGCCTGCCACGCGGGTGACCCGGGTTCGATTCCCGGCCGATGCAAGTTTTTTTGTTTTCTCCGAATTTCCATATGCTACCTGTAATACTGTTTTTATTTATATGTTTTCTTGAGTTAACAGATTTAGACAATCTATACTGCAGTCCGCATTTGCAAAATTCCGAACAAAGTAGACGTACCTCAAATCACTATTAGGCCTATTTTTGTATAGTTTTCTTTATTTTGGTGCTGGGCGACAGTTTCATTTCTGATACCAGCGCTGTTTTTAAGCTTACTCATTGTTAAGAACAATGTTCATTGTATAAGCCATATGATATAGGCCCTACAATTTAGAAAATCCATTTCATGAACCAACTTAATTATGGTAATGCAATAATTGGCTTAAAGTATTATTAAGCAAGTGGTTGGAACAATAACAGTCACTGTCGACTTTTTCTTTGAGGATCGCCTGATTTATTGTAAACATACTTGTTTGTTTTGTCTTTGTTTATTTTTTTCTATGCATATATCCATGGAGCTATAAAGAGTCCATGGCCTATACACATTGACAACAACTTCAATCAGTGCCAAAGGTTTAATTTATGGCAAACCAAAAGAGCAAATGATTTTTAAAAAATAAAATAAAAAAACATTAAAAAAAAATAAAAAATAAAAAAATAGCATTAACCACGCCTAGGCTTATCTATACGAAAATACGCTTTTTGTTTTAATTTTATTCCTCTGTCTATAAGATTAAGAACAACGATATAATATTGTAGGCCCCTACATGCAACTTTGGTCTCATAAATGATATTCTAGTGTTGACGAAATAACATGGTCGTGTACACGTGTCATTCCCTGTTCACAAAATCTACATGAGATATATTGGCCTATAGATTTACTTTACTACTTATAGTAGGCCTATTTGCGACATCGATTAATCATTATGTACAATAGTTAGACCAGCATTAGTTGATAGATCTGTTAACATCTCTCACGTATCGTAGGCCGCCTACTCGAGGTTTGTCTGTCTGGGGGGTAGATCGACTGAACACGTGGCTTGTACTCGACACAACATAACGCTGTGTTGAAATGAGGTCACAATTAGTCCATGATAAAGACGTGAAGCATCGGTGGTTCAGTGGTAGAATTCTCGCCTGCCACGCGGGTGACCCGGGTTCGATTCCCGGCCGATGCAAGTTTTTTTTTTCTCTCTCCGTTTATACTATTTCGTCACCACGGATTTCTATAGGCTATCTGTTATACTGTTTTTATTTATATTTTTCTTGAGTTACCTGAACAGACAGTCTATACTGCAGTCCGCATTTTATGCAAATTCCACATGCAGTTTATATAATTTAATTCCTTAAATTTGGTGGCCTTTCCCGCGATATAGATATAGGTAGACTTACCCCAAATCATTATTAGGCCTATGTCTGTATAGTTTTCTGTATTTTGTTGCCGAACGACATTTTCAGTTCTGATACCAGCACTGTTTTAAAGCTTACTCATTGTTAAGAACAATGTTCATTGTATCTGATATAGGCCCTACAATTTAGAAAATCCATTTCAAGAATCAACCTGGGTATGGTAACGCAATAATTGGCCTTAACTATGGCAAGTGGTTGGAACAATACCAGCCACTCTCGAGTCTCGACTTTTTTTGGCGAAACCAAAAGGAAAAATGTTTTTAAAAATAATTTAAAGTAAAAAAATAAATTTAAAAAAAAAAACAAAAAAACACTAAAGACGCTTAGGCTTATCTATAAGAAAATACGCTTTTTGTTTTAATTTGAACCATCGGTCTATAAGATTAAGAACAACGATATAATATTGGAGGCCCCTTACATGTAACTTTAGTCTCATAAATGGCCTATTCTAGTGTTGACGAAATAACATCGTGTGTGTCACTGTGCACAAAATCTACATGAGATATCGGCCTATAGATTTACTTTCCTACTTATAGTACCGGTAGGCCTATTTGCGACATCGAGCAATCATTATGTACAATAGTTAGACCAGCATTTGTTGATAGATCTGTTAACATCTCTCATGTATCGTAGGCCGCCTACTCAGGTTTGTCGACTGAACACGTGGCGTGTACTCAACACAACATAACGCTGTGTTGAAATGAGGTCACCATTAGTCCATGTTAGAGATGTGAAGCATCGGTGGTTCAGTGGTAGAATTCTCGCCTGCCACGCGGGTGACCCGGGTTCGATTCCCGGCCGATGCAATTTTTTTTCTCTGTTTTTTCTCAAAAACCATAGAAAAAAAAGCTTTTTATTCACATTTTAAACAAAGATATACTCTACAACTTAGTGTAGGCATATATCTACGACGTATTGTTATTATTATGCTAAAATAAGACCAGTATTGATGGACTAGTTCACATTGAGAGTCATCCGCTTGATCAACTGAACACGTGGTGTGCACTTAACACAAGGATGTGTTGTAATTAGGTCACCATTAGTCCTACCAGCAAACGTGAAGCATCGGTGGTTCAGTGGGTGACCCGGGTTCGATTCCCGGCCGATGCAATTTTTTTTTCTCTGTTTATAGTTTTTCCATACCACGAAACAATAGACCTGTTTTACTGTTTTTATTGATATGTTTTTTTGATTAATACTGGTAATATTCCCTTTCATAAAGACACAAAAATCATTCATTGTGACATTTCTCAAAAATATTTCCCCCACTGCATGTTAAATTCGACCTTTGATGGAAACATTGTCTTTATTATAAATTGAATACACTTACTCATTGTAACGAAAGCCTTAGTGATTGACACAGTACCTGGTTTTATTAATTTTTAATTTATTTAAGGCTCCCTTTGCTTAAAAGCATCACTATTCATCCCAAGTTACATCTGATGGACTCGATAGTGTATTCCACTGTATGTATGTGTATTCTTTGACCTCTTTGATTTATTCACCACAAACATTTCTAATATCATGGTATACAAATATAATCAAACAAAGATATAATAGGTGGAAATTAAACCCAATGTGTGTAATAGATTAATTTAAATGGAATAGAAATGAAGTTGACAGTAATGGACATATTTAATAACAAAAAATAAAACTGCACAAAAAATTAAATATACATCGATACTGACCTTTGTTTGAAGTGTTTCAATATTATTAGTGAGCTATCGATATCTGAACCTGTGTATAGCAGGGGGGAATGTTTCAATATTCTATATTTACTTTCTTTAGTTAAAATATAAATTTCTTGTCCATAATGTATAGTTTTCATTGCATATAGTTTTGTTTATATTCTTTATTTAAAATATATTTGCACTATTTTTATATATTTGTTGTAAAAGTGTGTATATGTATGCGATGATTTGGATTTATTTGCATGAATTTTTATTTGTCTTCGAAACGAACTTAAATGTATTTATTGCAAAAGTACATTATGGGATATCCTAATGGTTCAGGCATTGATATATTTTACGCAAAATTTCATTGGATTATATCAATATGCCCATCAGTGAACAAAACTTGATGTAGTTGTCAGTGATATAATGTTGGTAACACTGAAGTAAGTATTGGGATCTTAAAATTACTCAATAACGCGAAGCAGATGATTTGTAACAGATAATAAGCCTAACCACAAACATTTAGACTGTTTCGTGAACAAATATAAAATCGATCAAAGAAGTTAAATATAAAATCGTGGACAATAAGTATATAAATTCATGAACATAATATAAATATGTAGACAATATATAAAAATACAATTAAAATATAAATTTGTTGAATGCAAATACAGAATTTTAAAAGATACTTTACGTTTTTATTCAAACATATTAACTTTTTCAAACAAATATAATTTATTTAATATCGAAACACTTCGCCTGCCATACCCGGGGAGCTTTTTTTATATAATTAAAAACAGTAATTATTTAGTGGTTTCTTACTAAATGTATTGTATTACATAATTAACTCACTGTCAGCTACACTTTTAATGTAGCAGTTTTCTTAACTATCATGCATCTACACCGATCCGAGAAGCTTCTATGTATAGCCCAACAGTATACCCCGTTTAGGGATAAGTAGCTTTCATTCAACACTTTGTATATTTGATATGGTAATATGTTTATATGTTTATATGTTTCCTCTCAATTTGCATTCACTTGTTTTAGTTTTTGTATTGACAAACATTTGATCCAAATCGGGTTGATTTCACTTGAGACATTGTGCACATGTTAACTCATCGATTTTTCCACTTATTTATTTCTATGAGATGACTTTCAAACTGAAAATCTACTAACCCGGATATTTCGGTATTTTAAAAAAATGGTTTCAAATTATACATACTGTAAAAAAAATTCCTTAACAAAATTATGGAAAAAATTTCATGGTGCCTTTACTGTGGAATTTTCCTTAATTTTTGTGGAACTTTCGTAACCTCTAAACGATAATCCATCAATATCTTTGGAACAATCGTTGTCCTCTAAACAAATTCCATCTCCTATTCCTTAAAATTTATGAAATATTTCGCTGGGGCATTATTCGAGGAATATTCCTAAACCTTTTCCTTAAATTGTTAAGGATTTTTTTTTTTGGGGGGGTAAATTATTTTTTAATTTACTGAAAACTTTCAGAACTCGTCCGGATAATTTGTTTATTTCAATATGATTTCTTAGATAAAACGTTTTGAATATAGCCGAATATAACATATAGCGCCCGGAAAGCGGTTGAATTGAATTCAAACCTTTGTAGACACGACATGCAAGATTCACTTACCGGGTAATCGTCAATAACAAAAAGGAAATTCCTGATTTTCCATCATCAGGAAAAGATAGGATGTGTCCATAGCCCTATATACACCGCTATGGTATCCTTAGTCAGTTCACTGGGAATCAGTCTATAAGTCTACCGAGTTGACGTGTAAGCTCAGGTGTAAGAACTTTATAAATTCGCTAAATTTGGTTGAACTGTTTTAAAGGCATACTTGGTATAAACTGCATAAACTAACACATTTACACTGGTTGTACACCATTGATGTTTGGTGTATACCTACTTTATACATGTAACTAGTTAACTTAACTTACCATACCTCGAGCAGACGCTACACCTGGGGCAAACTTAAAACAGAACTTATAATTAAGCAGGTAAAATAACAGCTGTTATTGCTTCGCAAAAAGGTAACAATTGTAACGCCTCTTTTGTGAATGTAACACTGTCTGGGGTTAAAGTGTATATCGAGACTCGCTGCAGTTGACGCCCTTCAGACGTGTGATCACATCATCGCAAGGCATGGGTCAAGGCGTTATACTCTCTCCACTCTGATAAAATCCTCATTTTGCCTCGTCTGCCGAAATGATACCTTATAATTAATGTACTTTTTAATTAGCTGTCTTGATGAAGAATTATTCAATTATTTTTGTGCTCAAATCCATTCCATTTTAATTAAATTTCTTGTGATTGTTGTAGACAAGGATCATATACATATATCTGTTACAATTAATGAATTGGTTTGCTTGCTGAGGGACCGACATCCCCTTTAAGAAAAGCCAATAGAGATAGCGAAATATATAAATGTATATCGAAGTTATATACGTTCATACGCATGCATACACCATCATTCCTTGAAAATCTCGCAATTTTTTTAATCAAATTGTGTGTCCTGACGACCGCGCAGTTCTTTTAATGACTTACTCTTACAATAAAAAAACATATAAACTACGTAACAGAACGACTGAAAAAATCGCACCTTCAACTTTTCGGCTGCAGTTTATTTTATTTTTTTATAAGCATTAAAATAAAACAAACAGATCATATTTTATGCCCAGTTTATTGTTGAAAATTTCCCGTACATTTATTATTATTCACAGAGTCATATAATATATGGAAACATTTATTTATACTCTCATAAAAAAAGTTATTTGAATTTAATAATCTTATAATTTCACAATCAGAATAATAGTCCTGGTCAACAAATCATTTTGAACTTGAAAGTGTCGTAAAAAAAATGAAAATCCTTTTTTTCATTATGAATCTGGAATTTAAATAAATTAAAAGCTATGAAATCGAATCTTTTTACATCAGAAACGAAACATGTTTTGATTAAATATCAATATCTATATAATTTATAATGCATTTTAATTATAGCTGTCAATCCAATTTAGCTACAAATAAATTCATAAAAGTTAGGTGTTATATATTTGAGTTTTATATATATATTTGAATTTATACGAACAAATGTATGGCTAATTCTGAATGTGCTTTTTCCATTTTTTTTTTAGAAATCTTTATCATTTGTTATATTTTAACAAAATTCTAGTCCACGTAAGTTAATATTGTTTTATAATAATATATTTATAGAAAATATTTAAATTATTTATATCATAAGCTTGTTCTTGTTTACATTCCTAACAAATATATATATGGGCCGATTTTGTTTTAATTAACAAAATTTAATTTAACAAAATAACACCAAAAATACAACATTTATAAAAAAAAATACAACATTTTTGCTGGTATACGCACCAGGTTTAACAATAATCACAAAACAATCTAATTTGTTACACTTAGAGGTAAAAAAAAAAAGCCGTCTTGTTAATATCATTACTGCATGTTACGATTGGTGGTTTATATTCTTACATTCTACTAGAATTATACGCCAATTGAAGCATTAACGTTAGTAAAAACGTCAGTAGAAAAAAAAAATCGACAATATATGTTATATATGAAAACATACTAATTTTCCGTCAGAATGTAAAATGAAATAAACAGTTCAAATATAAGGCCTGATTGACATTTTCTAATATCCTTTGGTAAGGTTATATATTTTAAAGCCTGTATAAAATGTGTAGGTAACATGATAGCGAATTAAAGACGCTTTTCTTCAAATTTAGGTACCTTCAGCTAATTATTAGTATCTCCGTATATATACGCACTAACAGCTTTAAAATGCCGTAATATTAAATTTAGAATAACACATGATAAAACTTTTGATTATTTTTTTATTGATCAACCTATTAAAACTTTAACTTTAAATAAGATATTCACTAAAATTAATATCCATAAAATACAGAAGAATGGTGTAATTCCGAACACGGAGAAATTCATGTTTGCTAGACGTTTCGCCACTTTATTTTGTCATAAATAAAATCACCATCAATTATATCCATATAAGTTGTTGCTAATTATTGGGCCATATGGTTGTGAGCTTTAGACTAAAGCCCAAGGTCTGTTAGTTTTTTTTTAAATCAGACATTTGTGGATACGAAGATATTTAGTGGAATTTGTATCCATATATAATGCTGCCATATGGTTATGAGGTGGAGATGTGGAGATGATTTAAACTGGCGTGGACATATTTTATTCAAATAAAGTTCTATCATATCTTGATTCATAATTTAAACAATAGATACCGTATTTTTTCCCCATTATTCGGTGCACAATTCGAGGAGATCTATAAAACCTAGCTATCTATCGACCGTGATTAAATACTAATCTATCTGTCACGTTTCTGTTTCTAGTATTGTTTATAGCTTAGAGTAAATCCGATGAGAAATGTGGCTTTTTATCGGAAGTATACGTCAGCCCTCATTTTTATTCTTTTATTATTATATTGTATCAGTAATATATACACATCAATCACGGGCAGTCTGTGAAGATTTCCAAGTTCGCTTGGAAGACTTTAATTGTATCGAATATTGGATTAAATATGTAGAATTTCGGCATTCACTGAATAATATAAAAATCGACTCAATCCATTAACTGTCCGGGTCATGTTGAGTTTGCTACTGGACAGAGTTTATACAATTTGAATATACTGGGTTTAATATACAGATTTTCATATCATTGTGTTAAAAATGTATTATATTCAGTTTTGAGTTCAGAGAATTCGCAGGATATATTTTTTTGCAGCACAAGACTATAGAGCCCGGGCCAAGATCGCTGCTGTAAGCATAGAAGGGGACACAGAGTGGGAGCCAATTAAATCAAACACCTTTTGTTGGTTGTCCGAATTAAAATTCAATCACAGGTAATATTTCAATAGGTGAGAATAGATATTTACTGGTGGCATATGGTTGACGCGTGTGTCCTTTTTATATACATTCATATAGAAACCGGCGATTAACTTGACTCACTCTGTAAAACGAAAGCAATTTACTGGTCAAATTCAATGCAGCATAAATCCGTTTGAATATTGCTTTAGGAGTGTTAAAGCTTTTTCTCGCTTTATAAGTATATTTGTGATACACAATACATAACACAGCAGGAAATGTTTTTCCCATAGATTGGTGACCTACAAGGCGCAGTTATTCGAACTTTGCTGTTTATCAACAATGGATGACCGAACTGTTACCATCTGATAATATATGAAATGAAACAATTGACTCATTTAGTCTGTCTTCAAAGAAGGAACTGGAAGTATAACTAACATAAGTTTACGCAAAATTTTGAGGATATTTTAAAATTTCATATCGGAACAAACAAATAAGCCTGGGGTAATACCATGTTGGTTTTAGTTGTATATTTCTACATTTCTAAACAGGAACACTTTCTAGATGGCAATAAATAGTATACTGACGTGAATCCCTTTAGCTCCGCTGTTATGTGCGTGAACTGCTGTTCAAGAGGTCGATGAGTATAAGGTAAAGTTTAAAAAATAAACATTCGTCAAGACTTTGATGCATAGTGATAACCAGAAGGATGTTTTGGAGTCTTTAAGACGCACAAGAAGCCATTCGAGACACCTGAACTCAGTCAAATTTAACGTGGGGAAGACAGGGAAACAGTCAAGTGAGACACTCTGTCATTGTAAAAACGATGATTTAAAACGGCCCTCTTTTTGATTTCTGGCTTATACTATGCTGTGAACGTCAACGTTTAAGACGTGATTGACAGCTAGCTTTGTAGATATAGTTCATCATGCAAATCTCACTCTCATTCGCGATTTCGCCGTACACACGGCAGCGGTCGCCGGATAGAACTTGAAGCAGCCGTCATTTACTGACACTATAGTATTCGGAGAAAATATTTATGTCCGTCTCTACCCTTCTTCGGATTTTCCAACATCGTATACCTATATCATGCTAAACCTCAAAGTTTAAATAAAGAATATTTGAAACTATACCCCCAAGCATATATACGTATCGTGTCAGATAAATGTTGCATGCCATTTGTTGATTTGTCGCGGGGCCTTCCCTTGTCTTCCCGCTCGTCTTACCGCCCCTAGTCTCGAAGCAGTTTACACGTCTCGAATACATAGCCGTGAACTGTAGCACTGACTGTCTTACTAAAACGCTACTTTGACTTAGGAATTGCCCCTTAGTTGTGGTTTTATTTGAATAACTTTTGTGTCCTTTAGAAAATACTGTGATTTCATTTGTTTGACCAGGTTTTAAGAAAGATGAGTAATTAATCAGCAACAAGATGTTGTTAGAGCAACCTTTCGACAAAAATAAAAGAATGTAAAAAAAATAGTGCATATTAGCCTATTTTGGCGTCATGGCGTTGGAACTGTGACGGAAGAATTCGACCCGGGTGTATTGGGGCCTACAGCTAGAGATTAATGGTTTCAGAATGTCAATAAACCGTTACAAGCGACGTGTGCACCAAGTTGATACTTTTTAAGAAAAATTGTTTTTCACAAACAGAAGAAAAAACACAGTCTATATTTGATTTGTGGTATACCCTTATATCAGAAATCCCCCAATGGTGGATCTATTTCCCCACGAATTCTATAAACGCTTTGTTAATTAGCAAGTTAACACTATTTAAAATAATATCATCCGACGGTGTTTAATAAAAGCCATTGTCCGATAGAGATCGATCGGAAAGGGCCTGCTAAAGGAATTACCGATGATTCTGTGTGATGTACCAAACCATTTTTGTCCTCCGCAGTTAATTGATACAGAGCACGCGCTGTGGGAAAGTTCGCGGATAGCATGTCTCACACGCCAGTTACATGGGCTAGTCTAACACTGAACCGCTGGTAGGGGGCACAGGTGGTGGGCTCCAAAGCTGTATGATGATAAATATAGAATGGAAGGATGGGAGTGAATAGAAAGTATCCCTGAAATAAAGGTAACATGCATAAAATTACCAAAAGGACAACACATTTTATGCATATATAATACAGTTCTTCTAAATGCTTCTAAAACGGCTTTTTCATGCGACTAAGAGTTTTTTTTTAATACACTGGCTGTCCACTATTATTTTTTAAACCAAAGCTTAAATGTTAGTTTTCGTTATCATAATATTATTATTCTACACAAATACAGTTAACACCCGTATAAACCAACAAAAAGGACAACAGAGTTTACGTAAAATACAATTCCTCTATAAATTTGGAATAAATGGAGAGAAAACAACTTGTAAATGCCTCTAAACAGAATTTTATACATGTATTGTATATTTTGTGCTTTTTTAATTCACGGTCCTGAAACTTTATTCTTGAGACCATTTGTTAAAGTTTGGTTTTCTTTCACAAACTTGTACACATGTAAGGACGTTAGGCGTATATCAGTTCATGATACAAAAATATATGGTTATACAATTCTTGGCCTGATAGCCGAAAATGAACTCGCCCAACGATTACTGTTTGTCGCGTGCTAATTAACCAATCAATGTATGTTTCAGCGGTTTAGCTCGCGGTCTGCGCGTGAAAGACTTCTCGGAGAAATTCTCACGTTAAAAATGATTCTGAATTCTATGATAAATTATTGAAGTTGTAAATAACGTACCGGGCTGTAGCCGATCGCGCCTTAAGCTGGATCGATATCACACGAGACTGTAATAAGCTGGGCAATGCACATTGAATGTCAAGCAATTTGTAAATAAATCCTCACGCTAATTGAACTGGTGCAAAATATAACTTCTATTAATATGCCAGTGATGTTTATCTAACTGACTTGCTACAACACTAACGACTTAAACTATTTACTGCAAAACCATGCCCAATTAATCAAACAATATAATAAACAGTTTCACACCGCACAACAGTGAGTGAATATTTAGGTATGATACGTTCGTAGGCTTATCGCTGTTAGCTGTTGGCTATTCGAAGGGGGCATATCACGTACTATTTTACAGCAAGGAAAACTAGGTTTTGAGAAAAACCATTGGAGCTAATACTTTGCATATACTTAATGTTTGGAGGGGTTCATGACAGACAGTTTGCCAGTGCTAGCTTGTCAGATGGATATATGGGTTAATAAGGATAACTGTATACACCCGACGATAGTAAGACTAGATTAACAACTGTCACTTATGGATTATGTCGCGTGGTCGTTGTTAGCGAGCTTCAAGTAGTGCTCTCAGTGCTAACGGGGAACACTGCGCCGATCTACAGGTCTGTCTGCGATGCGGCTCTTGTTTAAAGCGATACTCCGGGCTGCAATAAAATGCATATAGGTAATTAGGTAAAAAGAGTATCATTTCTTGTGTTCAATTATGCTCTCTAATTTTCTTATCGAGCTATAACCATTTGATAATTGGATCTTAAACAATGTATAATGCACAAACTACAGTCAAATTTATCCACGCGGTCATGTCTAGGTACTTTTATCATTAAACGGGAGAGTTCCATAAATATGGACCAATCAAATATCTTTCTTTTTCAAAAAAGGTGCCTGTGTCACGAGACCTGTAGAATCGTCTGTTTAAACCTTTGACAGATGACACCAATGACCTTGGTTCACACATGTTATTAACCCGTAATGCAGAAGAGTCTTAGTCGCGTGACGTCATCGACAAGGCGGACACGCCCAAAATGTCTGTAACACTCGGGTTATTTGATAAAATGAAGAAAAGATAATTCGATGCCATATTTAAGTATATTTAATGGTAACCTTTCAAGGGATATAAAGGTTATTTCAGCCCGGAGTATCGCTTTACCGTCTTATGGGTGTCCCGTGTTGTCTCTGTTTACCGCCAGTGGCGTAAATACTGGTTTACTGTCCCCTTTGTGATTACACGCCGTCAAATGATTGAAATACATTAAATACGCCGTTTCTTATATAGACTGATAAAACGGCCTATCCGTCATGTAAGACGAAACGTGATTTTTTTTTTGTTCTGGGCCAGTTAGGGTTAACACTTAACCTAACCCTATACATAACCCTACACTTGACTCAAAAATTTACGTTATATCTTAATGAGGGACATACCGAATAAACCGGCAATAACGAAAGTGAAGCTGAATAACAGAATTGCTATTAACAAAAACTCGTCCCCGCCCACGTTATCTTTTATCCGTATGGAAAGTTCCCCCATCGTGCGCTTTGAACAGTTCGATTGATGGACAGGTTACCGGCAGAGAGACACAAAAGCCAGACGACATCATTATTACAAGCATTTTGTACCAGAGTTTCCAGGCTTGTATATGAGACTATATCAAGGTGTAATTACTGATTGTCCCATCCATAGTGAAAGGTTGGTATCAGGTACGCGATTCAAGCCGGTTGATTAGGTAAGGGTGATACAAGGTAAGTGTTAGGTTTGGGTACTGGTTACGGCAATGGTGACACGTGGTTAGGATACAGTTTGGGGGTACTCGTTAAAGTGAGGGTGATACGGGGTTAGTGTTAGGTTTGGGTACTGGTTACGGTAATGGTGACACGTGGGTAGGATACAGTTTGGGGGTACTGGTTAAAGTAAGGGTGATACGTGGTTAGTGTTAGGTTTGGGTACTGGTTACGGTAATGGGGACCCGTGGTTAGGATACAGTTTGGGGGTACTGGTTAAAGTAAAGGTGATACGTGGTTAGTGTTAGGTTTGGGTACTGGTTACGGTAATGGTGACACGTGGTTAGGATACAGTTTGGGGGTACTGGTTAAAGTAAGGGTGATACGTGGTTAGTGTTAGGTTTGGGTACTGGTTACGGTA